>ML818023.1:0-28356 GCA_009831015.1 Picea engelmannii
TTGATGATATATTTCTGATATATGTTGCTGATATGTGCTCACATCTAACTGGTTATAAATGACAACAATAGGTAATGAATAAATGTTGAATGCTAATTGATGAGTTTTTGTGCAAGAGGGCAGTTTTGGGAAAAAGTGCCCCACACTCATTCACCCCCCCTCTAAGTGTGGTAGGTGTGTCCAACAAAAATCTCTAAATTGTTTAGTAAAATCCCAACTAGGCTCATGATTGGATGTGAAAAGGCATAATTGCATTCTTTAGAATCTAGAAAAAAGAGCCAATTTGAATGTGAGGAGGTGAAGTGGAGATTAAAGAGAAGGAAAATTTGGTTATCTCAATGGGCTGAAATACAAATTTCTTTCAAAACCATGCAAAAGGCACAAAAATAAGGAGCACAATTTGGAAAATACCCAAGTTGGATGGGAGCAAAGAAACAACTTCAAAGAAATAACAAAGTTGGGGTTAAATTTCTTCAACGATTTATATTCAACTCCAAATAGACCAAACATTGTTAAAATTCTTAAACTTGCATATTACTTCCCAAGATTCATAGATCAAGAAGGAAATGAAAACCTTTATACACAAGTCTCAAAGGAAGAACTAATGGAGGTATCATTTTCCTTTCGAAAGGATAAAAACTCAAGTCTTGATGGGTGGTCAATAGACATTTTCAACCCTTTTGTGATTGGATGGAAGGTGATATCCTAGATATAGTAGAAGAATCAAGAACCTATGGTAAGGTTATTGGGGCCATGAATGCAGATTTATTAGCTCTAATTCCCAAAAGGGACAATATTGCCTCCTTTGACAATGTTTGCCCTATTTCTTTATGTGATTCTATCTATGAGATAATATCGAAAGTAATTGCAAGAATATTAAAGTGCGTCTATACAAATCTATCTCCTAAGAGAAATTAAGTTAGTGGAGAAGGGCATAGGGTGGTCAATAGAATTTTCCTTTCGAAAGGATAAAAACTCAAGTCTTGATGGGTGGTCAATAGACATTTTCAACCCTTTTGTGATTTGATGGAAGGTGATATACTAGCTATAGTAGAAGAATCAAGAACCTCTGGTAAGGTTATTGGGGCCATGAATGCAACTTTATTAGATCTAATTCCCAAAAGGGACAATATTGCCTCCTAGAATAGTTCGTCACAATAGATCTAACAAAATGTTAAAATCCCTACTGTGAAGGTTGATTTTCCTTTAGATCTCAAATTTGTTAATTACTATCTTTTTGATGTAGACCCCCCTTCTCTCCTAAGGGATGCGTGACCTCCCGGTCTAGGATCAATCAAGATACGAAGTCTGGTTGACTCTCTGGGTTTATGCTAGACCCCCAAACCCACTTACACATCTCCTTTCTCTAAATGCGCAGGTCGCCTGAGACCTGTGGCTCCTCTCCCAAGTGTTGTTCGAATCTCAATGCCAAGCAGGCGCTAGCTCGTCTCTGCTAAGCCCTTTCTCCCTTGTGACCACTGGTGGTGACCACGCGCTCAAGCGAATGGTGTGTTGCGATTTCACAGTTCGCGAACCTGGGAGTGCTGCTACCTCCGTTCACACGATGGCCAAGATCGCGATGACCCGAGATCTACAGTCCAGATATCCCCTTGATCAACGACTGTGATCAAATCGACATTTCACGTTTTTGGACTTCAAAGTTTCCTTGCTTCCGTTCTCCCTATAGCTGAAATCATGATGACTCTAGGTCAACAGTCCAGATCCCTCCTCAGATCTGACGGTCACGATGATTTCAGGGTTTCACGTTTCACGAAGTCGAAAGACTTGTCACCTCCAATCTTTCAATCCCTAAAATGTCGATATTTCGCCCTATATAATCAACGGTCCAGATCTTTCTTGAGTCCAATGGCTTAGATCAAGTCACAGTTTCTCATCTCACAAATTCTTAGTACTCTTCCCTTTGACTTCTCCCAAGCGCAAGTCAGCGAAATGCTGGTCGTTCGCCACGCGTCCCTCCTGATGGAAAGTTCTGATTCTCTAGTGATCGGATCAAACAACTGAGATCTCTCCTCCTTTGGGCTTACCCCTTCCTTATACTTAGAAGGTTTTCTAGGTGTCCAAAGGTTTCAAACCTTTTCTCCTTCGATAGTTCAATTCTTGGGCCTCCTTAACACTTATAGAATGTGTTGTTCCTCTTGAGCTTGGTCTGGCGAGGACTTCGACTTCCCGCACACTCCTTGCATTTTAGGGATTTTGATAACTCAGATCCTCAGAATTTTTCGAAGAAAAATACCTCTCGCCCTCCTGGCATTCTCCTTTTTCTGGTTCTTCGACTTCCTACAAAGTCTCTTCGATGCTTAGTCGAATATCGGATCTGTTCACTCCTTGCACCAGATCTTACGCAAGGTTTTCAGATCCTTGTGGACGACTGTGCACGCCTTGCACCAGTCTTTTTGCACTCCTTGCAAAGGGAAAGTTCATGTTATCTCTTCTGAGCTTTAGAATCGAAACAGATTCTGTCAACGCACTCCTTGCGTTCTGTGTGCACACCTTGCACTACTTCAACAAAAGAAAAACAATTGAAACTTATCCTAACATTCACAGTTCCGTTCACCCCTAATTAAGTTCATCCATTCACTCATGAAAACACAATAACAAAGAATTGAAAATAATGTTCACACCATCCATTGGATCAATTTTCCTCTGTTCTATTCATAAGTGAAAAATGACTACAACTAAGATAAAAAACAACAACAAAAAAACTCCAATTTCCTGCTAACTTGCAACTAACATCTACCCTGCAACCAACCTCATTTGGGTGTACAAAACCTCTATATATCAGAGGGCTCTTAGGGTTTCCCCCTTGACTACGTGTCTACTCTAAGACTATCCTACGACTATATTGGATCGGTCACATTCTAGAGTCATAATGGGAACTCCCGTTCCACTCACGATTATCTAAACGTGCCTCAAAAGGTAATTTCGTCTTTGGGTTCAAGCGTGCCTCAAAAGATAAATTCCGACGCTGAGTTAAGGCAGATTTCAAATATCTTCTACAACTGTCGGTGTTGGCTCCTATACAGATTCCTTGATGTTGATGGGTATTTCTTTGTGTGCTTTCCAACGATGCTCCTGCATCATTTTTCTCCTTAAAATGTATGAAATAGCTAAAATATGACTTGGGAAACCCAATACGAGAGAAAACATAGCTAGAAGGTAAGGTTTCTCTACTCTCTCTTCTTCAAATGAAAGTACAAAGAAATAGGCACTCTCTATGGAGTTTCCTTTGACACTGTGGCATGTATGGCTAGTAAATATTCTCTCCCCCTCCATTATGCTCACAGAATACCACTCTCAGATGTTTTTCTCGCCTATGGAACTGTTATCGTAGGATTTTTACTTGTGAAAAACCCACCACATGATTCCCAAATATTGCGTAACTATGGAAGAAACTACCAATGCCACCTAAGTAGAATCTTCCCTCATTTTGGTGATGGAGGTCCACCACAAGGGAGGATTCCTTGGTGACCTCAAGGGATCGAATAATAAGTTTGATAGCCAAGCCTATCGCCCCCTATCTTAATCACCTGTTAGTTGGTTTAGGTCTAGGATTTGTAAGGTGATTGTTGTACTTGCAGCATAATTCCAATTCCTTCAAGAAAATCCATCTCCCAAGTTCATTTCCACAAAAATCTTAGCCATCGAGGTCTTTTCTAGGAAGCATGTTTTCTCATCAATATCCAACATTGATCAAACTAGGAGGTCTTCCATCAAACTATGTGACACATGCCTCAAATGCGCAAACAAGTTTCCACTCCAATATTTGTAATGTGGCATGGAATGAGAGGTCCATGTGCATGAAGAATATCCCCAAACTGCCTATGCCATTCTGACCAATTCCTCGAGAGTTGTAAGATTGCATTGAGAGTTGTGAATGAACTCAGGTGTTGTGAAGATACCTTGGGAGTTGTGAAGATACAAATCAATAACAACTATCGTATTGTTACTTAACATCTCGCTCCCTTTTGACATGTATAGGCCACCTTTACCTTTCTACCGTTTCTTCTCCTTGGGTTCATATTTCCGACGAGGGTGGTGTTTTCGTTGAGTTAAAGTTCCACCTTTCTTGTTCATTTTTTTTAGAAATACCATGATTTGGGTTGTCTTTAAATTGTCCAAAATACTCTTAGGGTAAAGTTACATGAGAAAAATTCCCAACATAATAGAATACTAGAAACAATAACACTATGGTAATCATTATGAGCTTATTGTGATACTAATAGGATACTAGTAATGAACTAGTGTTACATCTTGATTGACTGACTGTTTCTGTCATTAATGGTTTTATAGGATGTACAAGCAAATAGGTATTTTTCAGATCTATCTTCATTGAGTGAGGAAGTTTAGGTAGAATAAAGGAAAGTGAGACCTGGAGTACCTGCACTTGCACACTATTTATTTGTGTATGTGGGCGGGTGACAGTTTGTTGGGAATAGTTTCTTAGGAGAATTTCATATGGTTAGAATGGGTCCCCATTATTTGTTTTATTGAAATTTAGTTGTAACAATGGTGTTGAAAATTATCTAAGTACCCTTGACCTAGAAGACCAGTACCCAAATCCATGCTCCCTGCCTACCTTATATATATATGTGTGTGTGTGTGTGTGTGTGTGTATCTTCTAGCATCCAGGTTGTTTCCAAGTATGGCTCTTTAACAGTTTCAGTCCTCCCATTTTAAAGGGTCGTGTTAAAATCGGGGTAGTTTCCAAGGGTGTTGGCTAAACGTTCTACATTTTTTTTTTTTGGCCGGAATCTGCCGATGTAAATTTGGACAAAATCACTATTTTCTATTGTTTAAAATGCATTTCTGAATGCATAAATGAATTCAGCGTGCTAACAAATCTCAGGGACACTTTGATTATACAAGCTTAGCCACTCAAATATGCAGATCCAACCATTCCTCACCGGATTTCGAGCAAAATCAAATGGAAAAAATTACTAGAAAAGAGCCAAGAGGTAGAACATTTAGACTACGTTGTTTCCAAGTTTGGATCCTTAACGATTGTGGTCCTCCCTTTTAAAAGATAATTTTTTTGGGTACTATTCTTATCTGTACATGTACCCGCACCTGCACCCAGGGTGACCTGTACCAATACCTGCACCCAGACTGTTTAGATTGAGTATGGATGTTAGGCATTGGTATGAGGGGCTTCATTAAGTATAATTCTCACTAACCTTGCAATCTAGAGTAATATTTTCCTTCAAGGACCAGAATATTACAAAACCTGGAAAACATGTAAAATTGATGAAGTCGTCCAATTCCAGCTCTTCTTTGGAAGTTTCCAATTTTTTTTTTTTAATTGCTCTTCATATAGTCTCGTGGGCATAATAATTAAGCATATGTCTAGAGACTTTAGCCCTTAATGAATATATATGTTCTCAGGATATTATGCCCCTTGGTTAACCATTTCAATATCATATTTGACCTTCAAAAGGACCTTTTATGATTATAGGGCATTTAAATCACATTGAACTGTAAGGTTGTATGAAATTTCGTTGTTTGGTTAACCATTTCAATATCATATTTGACCTTCAAAAGGAGCTTCTATGATTACAGGACATTTAAATCATATTAACTATAAAGCTATATGCAATTTGGGTGTTTTTCTGAGATGGCATTTGGTATAATAATGAAAGGACTTCTATTCTATGTCAAAGGACATGGACAAATGGGATTATCATCTAAAATGATGATGTTGCTTTCTTTCGTGTTTGAGAATGCAATTGTAAAAATTTGAAGTGTAGGAGGTCTTTGAGTATTTCCATGCTTAATCATTTTGCATTATCGTTAGTTGTATCAGTCAAGAAAAATCAACAATGTAGAATTTTGTTCTTATTACAAGGCTTATAATTGAGAAGTAGAGCTCAACATTGGAACTATTAGTTGTTTTTATAACCATAATTGATGATAAAATTATAAATTTACAAGATCTTCGAAGTAAGATATCCAAGTGTTCTACCCTATTAGATTTTGATGGAATAAGGAAGATGGGATTTTTACATTCTGTCTCTAACCATGAATACATGCGTATAAATATTTTCACACCCCTTCTTTTGTTTTCCAGGTGTGACAATCCTACATAAAACAAGATTTGTCTTAGCTGTAAAGAGGTTCTCTGTAGCAGCTTCATCAATGGCCACATGCTTGAACACTATGCAAACATTGGGCATTGCTTGGCTATCAACTACATGTATATTTTCAATAACTCCTGTGTTTTCATGCAAATAGGTTTCTTTGCCACTATATGGAAGATTTTCCTTTATCTTTTGCAGCGATATTTCAGTGTGGTGCTTTTCATGTGATGCTTATTTAGATACACAAGTGATTGCACAATTACGTCCAACTTATGAAACTGGGAACTTGTTGAAATTCAGAGTGGAGCCTCCACATCGCTCTGATGGGAATGGGATTGAGCTGCATTTCTAATAGGTGTATCTCATTTGTAGTTACAAGTATATTGAAATTGTTTTGCAACAAATCATAGATTATAATTGATTTTATAGAGATGGACTTAGTTGCAGAAGTTTATCCAAAGAAGTAATGATATGAGAGTAAATATAAAATGTTGTTAGTCTTTTTCTCTATTATTTTGCATCATGCTTTTATGTACCTGCACTTTGGGACTTAGTATTATACATAGACAAGTACTTCATCTTTGTGTTGAAGTTTCTCATTCTTTTGGTATAGGAAATATTTTCCTTGCAGGTCTCTAAAATGGTCATTGAATTTTTTTTCTCATAATTCTAAGTATTCTAGTGCTGTAATTCGAAACTAAACACCCCTACTAGTTTTGGAAAGAGAAATTAGTTTTGAAAGTTATGCAACCAGGAAGGTTTTAATAGATCTCAAAGTTACAAATAATTAGATTCCAATATCAAGGTTCACCCATTTATTCAGTGGCTTGTGGAACCACATTGTTGCTCTATGATAATGGAAAATTCATGATCATTGTCTTGTGGGAAGGAAAACAAATATTTTACATTCATAGAAGCTATTTTAGAATGTTCAAGGATTTTTAATACATATGATGTGAGAGGAAGGATTTGTGTCATGTTACTGAGAAGTTGGGCTATCTCTTATTGGCATCACACCCTACATTGCTGCTAACTTCTACATTTTTTGACTTAGTGAAGAAATATATTCCAGAGGAGTGTAGGAAGAAGACAAATGTGTCTTTTGCAATTGATATTATTTTGGCCTCTTTTGCAATTACTAGTTTAGCTTCTATGAGATCATGATCATCATCATATTGTTTGAAGGTTGTTGAATTAATTGGTTTTCTCATAAGAACTCGTAGATGTAACATGGTGCTACTATGGAGAGTCTAAATATTGCAGCAATAAATTGCAAGGAGTCAAATAAGCTCTATTTATAATAACTTCAAACCAAAACTGCCACCAACCATCATCAAAGACACACAAAAAATTCATCGAAATATTTCTTCTAGACATAGAAACCTAGGCTATGTGTGAAGGAAAAGTCACAAAAAAGTAAACAATTGCATGTACTCCCAAAAATGATCTCCCTTTATTCAAAGCTGATATTGTTAGAGCATACAACTATATTGAGATCGATAAGAAATGTGTAAATCCGTATTGATTGTATGATCACCCTTTTGCATCCAGTTAAAGCATAAACCCAACAAGTAGACCTAGAGTTCGTGAAAGAAATAGGGAAGGCACTGTAGATATATTGCACTTGGATGTAACTTGAAGATAATTGGACTAAGAAAACTAATCCTAGAAGTGCATAATCTTCTTCATCACGATTTTTAAACATTCTTCACAATGGACTCACAACAAGACTTCATCACTATGCTTCAAGTTATCATTACTGGATTAAGGATCAAGATGAAAACAAACATGCCATTGGTATATGACAAGTAAATTTTAGCATGGAGCCAAAACCTATGCACATCAATGAGTAGTACACTTCAATGCAGAGTGCACCAACTTTGGGAGGTACATGATGCGAAAAGGGCACATATTTGAGGCTGGTTTTAGGGGAGTAAGCTAATCTTGCAGCAAATAGACCCTCTTTCTAGCTTCAAATTTGATAATAATCTGGCAGAAATTTTAGGCATGAGAAAAGTTCTAGCATGATCTAAGAGCTATGCATGGTGGAACAATGTATGAGTTTTTCCTAATTTTGAATCAACCCAGATTGTTAAAAATTTGATTAGATTTGCGGATCAATGGGAACTCTCACTTTCCGTGTTGCCATATTTTTCCAACTGGAGAGAAGTTTGCTACAATATTAGAGGGATCCATTTTTAGGCTTCTTATGCATGACACCCTTGCAGCCATTGTCAGACTTGTCAAACACTTGTTTATGGAAGCAATTACACTTCCATTTCCTAACAACAACAAGAGTGCCTAAGTTAGGGAGTTGCACTTCGTTTTTGGCATATGAAGAGGGTGTATTACTGGTGGATTAATTCAGGAAGTTACACATTTACTTCTTGCAAAAATTACATTATATTATCAGCCACTAGGAGGGCATCCCACATGGAAAGTTACTCCCTTCTATTCTGAGAGACATTATTTAGACCTCTAGGCTCATTATATAAGGGATGGAAAGGACATAAAGAGGGGGTAAGGTTTTCCATGAGTCCTTCCACTTTTTTTTTTCTCTCTTGTTGTTGTCACTTTGAAGTTTGAAGAAATGAAAACAACATTTGAGACTGATTTCAGTGAGCTTGATAAGTCAGTATGTTAATTGTACTTTAAGGGTTGGTAATCTAAGGATCTCTTTTGACCATTGAATTTTGATCTTCTGTGTGGAATGTCCGATCACTCAGATGGCTTTCTCACTTGCTAAATTTTTCAAGGTGGCAGTTTTCTAACCAGTAAGATTGGGATTAATCAATTTATCTTGCATATTTTCTTCTCCCCTTAATCCATTCAACCAATTGATTGAGTCATTGGTCACTTAAATCATAATTTTTAAATTCAATATTTTCTAGGGATACCCGCATAAGGCTGGAAAAGCACCAACCTGAAGTGAGAAGAAACCAACCAAGGTGACAATGTGGGTTGGTTTCTTGTTTTTACACACGAAATTCTCTTGTTGATCTTGTGGTAGGTCACAAAGGCAGTTTCAAGTGATAACATCCCCATATAACTTGATTATCTTTTCGTTGTTGAAACAAATGATATGATATCTAGGATAGAGAAGATTTATATTGATAAATTTCTTTGGAATTGAGGATATCATCATATTGTTTTATCTTTATCACATCTAAATCTACATGATTTTTGTTGAAATAGAGATATCTTGGTATACCCTCTCTCATACCTCATTCCCATTAGCTAGTTCAACCTCATAAATATAAGGAGTCTCTTTGGACTGGTACTTGTGCCTAACTTCACAAGTTCCATGAGAACAAAAGTGATAGTATACATGGCCATAATCATTACCTTTTAGTAAAATTTTGGAACAAATTTTCTAGCCATTTTCAGTACCATTATCCTCTAAGGTTACTTGCAGAATGAGAAATATTCAAAGCGAGGGATATTTTTAGGCCTCACTTTACTTGTAGAAAAGGTAAAATATACAAAACAAGGGACTAAATGCTAACTGCAATACATTAGATCTAGCATAAGAGAACTTAGTTTTCTTAGAGGAGGATTAAGGTCACAGGACAACATGCAACCACTCAAAACCCCAACATATACTTTTTCTATCCGAGAGGCATTTATAAATTCAATGTATATGAATCTATCTATGAATTGTCAAGGTTGAGACACACAATTTTTTAGCTATTGTAGAATTCCTTGTCCAATGGCGATGTTTGAACTAGTTTCAAGCATTATTATAAAGTCCCAGTTTTTGGACACAACTCTTTGAGGCCTATGTACTCAACCAACCTTGTTTCCAACAAGGCACTCAACATTGTAATTGACCGTAAAGAAAGGAAGTCAACCACTTTGTTTTGTGCCCTTTCTTTCTTGGAGTGACTAAGTTGAATTATTCCATGTATGTAACCAATTTCAAGAATTGACTTTGCAACAAACTAGAATTTGTTTTTAAATGTTTGAAATGGTTTGTGGGAAATATGGGTACTATATCCCTCTAATTTGTACAATTAAATGTCAATCCCATATGCTCGTACTTGATATAATCCAATGAAAATGTTGCAATCCTACCAATCTTGAAATCATAAGAACTGATAAGTCTGTTGAATTTTGAATGACATGAAATTCTACTTTCTAAATCCACGTTTTCTTACGTAAATGCACATGGTACAGGTCTATACTACACATTTCCTGCAGCTTAGATCTCCCTATTAATAGGTAGTATCACCAATTATTGATAACTTTTAAGATTTTGTACATCTTGTAGTAGGTAGGGAACTTGGCAATTACATCACATAGTCCCTAAATAGAGTGCCACCTGTCTCTTAATGGAATGTTATCGGTACTCATATTTGGTTACCATTTCTCTTAGAGGATTCAAATTTAAATAAATGCTAGATAAACTTATGCAGATAGTTTGTCCTAATTTAAATCTGTAGGTATGGAAACAAGGTTAGCATCACTGCTCAATTAGGATCCTATTCTTATCTAAATCAATGTGCAATTTGTGTTCATCAAAGATGTAACCAAAGTATGTTATTACATTCACCCTAGACAAACTCTTCTTGTTGTTTACCTGGAGCTTCAACTTCAACTCCAAGCATTCCAAGCATACAACATTGACATGCCAATTAGAATGCCATTGAGAATCTGAGATGCACAACCAAATAGGATCCCAAGTACACAATTTAAGCATTTTATTCATTAACCTATGGAATGTTGTGGGTTCTTGTTCTAAAAATTGACTTCTCCATACCAAAAGCTTTGATACCAAAGTTAAAAAAAAATGAGATATAATTAACACCTAGATTTAACTAGGATGCCAATTACTTTAGTTTTCTCAATGAATGATTACAACATGCAAGACAAAAGAACCAAGGTTATCATTTACAATTTTTTTTATGCAGATTACAACAAAACTCTATGCAACAAATTGTGCTTCCCTTTACATCTCCAAGGTCTCCATGGTGGATGGTTCTAAGGCCCCCTAAAGTTTATGGCACTAAATTCCCTATTCCCTTTGAATTTATGCACAATTATTCCCTCACTATTATGTGTTTCATAATTTCACTTAGGGGTAATTTAATTACACAAGACCCATTTCCCAAAGAACCCATAAAGTGTTTATAGTGTTTTTCGTAAATAAGTTTCTACAAGACATGCTCATGGCCTTAATAAAACTTGCAAGTAGCTCACTACAGGCCCGTGTATGTAGGGAGAGGTAGTTTATATAATTACATCTTGGCCCAACAATGAATACTTCTTGATGTATCCTTTATTTTTAGTAGTAGGATATCAAATGAAGATGAAGTGTGATCCCTTGAAAATTTGAAAATCCAAAATTGTCCAGTAAAAACATGTAGCTATAGGAATATACAAGAAGAAAGCTATTTTCATTGCTACAGGAAACTATAGGAAGGCTCACGACAATCTAGTATAGGAGACTAACAATAAATAAATTTCTACAAGAATACAACAAGCACTCCTCTAGCACCTAGTTTCAAAATTTTTGAGTTTCAAGGGTATGGGATCTTTCAAAGTACCATCATACATATGATACAACCTTCCTTCAAGACTTCAATCCACTGTGTCCCATAAATCAACTTTCTCCAAGATCCCTGTTACGAGGAATATCTCTTTATGGCTAGGGTGAACCACAACAGACAGGTATGACTGTAGAAATCAACTCAATGCCAACATATGCTATATAAACTAATGTGCAAGAGAGGTAAGAAGGAGGCCTACCTTGTCCAAATGTTTGATGATGTCCACCATTGAGGACTTCGACCCAAAGCTTTATACTTGCAACAAGTTCTCAACAAACAAGCAGAGCAAGCATATAATGATAATATAAAAGGTTAACACATTAGATAGCATAATCCATTAATATACAAAACAAACATGCCCATGGATCATAATACATATATTTTCAAGATATAAATTGGACGGGAAATGAGTATTTCTATTAATAAATGATCAACAAAAGTGAAAATGTTACAAATTTCCGTGTCGGCACTATTCAGAACCAAGAAACCGAGTTCCTTCCAGTTGGGCCTCCACCACTTCAATCCTCCACCAAAGGCAAGCTCATATAAGGGAGACAAAGAGGTTATCCATCAAGAAGGAAAGAGCTTGGGGGATGAACACTGTGTTCAGACTTAAAGGACAAAGGGATGTAGACTCAATATGAAGTAAATAATTTCTCCATAGTAACTTTGCTCTCAAAATTGAATTCTCTTTTTTCCATAGCTCGGAATTGGCTTCTTTATAGCCTTCAAAATGAAACTGAAGGGTCGAGTCAGAGTGTTTCCAGTATATGGAAGGCCAAGGATCAGAGATCTTATGTCATGACATGGAAACCTGACATTTAATTTTGATTTTCTAGCACAATTCCTGATGTACGCGGGTTGTAGTGGAGCAACCAGTGTATACGCTTGTTGTATAGCTTGCAAGGTGAGTACAAGTGGAAAAATATTTTAATATTTGTCTCCGGATTTATCAATGAGGGAAAGTAAGTTTGTATGGGGGAATGGAATAAGGCCCTCTTTGCAAGATTGCATAGGGTGAGGAAAATCTTGCTCTAACAATCCCTTGCATACCTATATGAAGCTATAAGATCCCCTACATAGCTACAAGAAGTTATAAGAGATAGTAAAAATGGCTATTTTTCATCTCAAATTATCAAATCAATAATAAAAGGATATCAACAAACAAATTCTCCATCAACATCATCAAGGATCCTCCATGCAAGCAAATCAAGTGAACTATACCAGGTACCTTACTCACTCATAGTTCAAACTCATTTTCATTTCACTTAATTGATCAATTGCACCCCAATATCTTAGTCATGGTCAGTGAAACCAAATTACCTCATCAATAAGGTAGTCCTTACATCTCCACATAAGGGGGGTCATTAATTTATCTAAGGTGGAAAATTAAGTCATCAGTAGATGACAAGGAAAATACACCATTGTAATAAGTTACAAGTAACATAATCAAGAGAGAAGGTATTAATGATAAAATTCACAGTACTAGCAAGGATGGGATAAATCAAGTGCACTAACCTTTTAAAATGAAAAGGGAAGAGTGCTCATACCACCCAAAATCATAATCCTGAGAATTTGTTCATGCATGCCAAATAATTCCAAAACACTCTTTAAGCTACCAATATACAACAAAACACAATTTAAAAGACCTTGCAAGAAGGAAAGAGCATAAGGGATGCTACAAAGATTTACATTGAGTTGAGATGTCAAAGCTTCAAGGTTTCCAAAGATTGATTTCAGCCACAAGAAGGCTATATGAGGAAATCCCCATAAAATCCATTACATGTTGCTACCGATTGTTTAGCCCTGACCATAATACTCCACTTAGACAGAGTTTCCTTAACCAGTGTTTTTAAACCCTTGTTCTTAGAATGCTATAGGAGGTTGAAATTGGAAAGATTTTCACTACATAGAATATCATTCATCATATACAGAGTATACCACCCTATGTTTCCAAGAAAAATTTAAAATGTGGCACAAAATCAAACCTTACTTCCAAATTATTTTGAAGCTATCACAAAAAGTTGTAACCTTTTTTTTTTGTAAGTTAGTTAATATATTAGAGCCTTCTTGGAAAAAATACAATCCTGTGGTCTTGTGTGTCAACAGTGCCCAGCTAGGAAACCACTGTTGGCATGAGTTTGAGAAAGAGTGACACTTGTCCAAACCAGAGTCTTTATTTGTCATGCAAAAAACTACTGTGCCATGCAGGGCGACAACCTGTCTACCAGCTAAAAACTACGAAGCTTCGTTGAGTGAAAGTCGAATGTAAACTAGACTAAGATAGACATGGTAGCATGTAAAAACTAGAATCAAGAAAACGTAAATAGAATAACTCTAAAAACCTGGACCAAATTTTGGGCCTGCAAAAGCCTGGGTTTTCTTCATCTTTCCCTTGTCGCGCTCTGTAATTGCCTGTCGTAGATCTTGAAGAAAGAACACCAAATTTTCCACCCTGTGCCATCGCTCTGCATCTCCCTTCTGCAAATCCTTGAGGGCTTCTTTGACGTCCTCCCCTCCCTTGGTCAGTTTGCTTAGGGAGGCCATAATTTTCCCTTGGTCGATGCATTTGTCCTAGGTAAACCGAGGCTTGGAGAAGGGCTAGGTGGAGGGGGTGGAGGTGGCATCATTGAAGAGGAGAGAAGGGTATTCAGGAGGGGGCAGTCGACGAGGAGGGGAGGTGGGAGGAGGCAGTCGACGGGGTGGAGAAGGTGGTGGATGTGAAAAACCTAGGGAGTTTCCCATGGTATCAAACCATTCTAACCTGCATGTATATTGATTTGAGAGAGGGGACAGATCCTAGGGAGATTCAAGAATTGGCGCAGTAGGAGCAGGTGCTACTATGGGAGCCAAGACCATTAAGTCCACTTCACGAATTGGCTCGACAGGAGCAAGAACGAAGGGGGGAGAAGGAGTAATGAGAAGTGCAGGAGATTGGGGAGGATTCACAAAAAGGAGGGCATTGGAGTGGGGAATTTCCTTTCCTCTGGCTGCGTACCAGGAAACTCCTCTCCTTGATTTACCTCGCAGTCAGGGCATGGGGAGAGGTGGGTTTGTCTCGGGGTGGCGAGCGCAGAGCCAAGTGACCAGGGAGCTCCAGAGAAAGAGAGGGAGAGCTCTGAGGTTCGAGGGAGGGAGAATGAACTCGAACGTGAATGTTGGGGCATGATATCGGTGGAGGGGGAGGCATGTGATATGACAAGCAGGTCACTAGGCTCGTGCGAGGATGTCCATCCAGAGTGTGAGAAAGGGTGGTGGCCGTGGAGCATAATTGCTGAGGTGATAAGCTGGGGGGAGGGTCTCCATCGTGTGCCATTGGGCTGTCGGTCTGGACAGGTGGCCACCCCGTGCCTTGTCCACCCATGTTGACACCAACACCCCATCTGGGGGTTGGTCTTTGGTGTTATCTTTTTCTCTGTAAGCTAACATGAAGGGATGAAAGGAGGTGGAGGAGGGTGAGCATGAGAATTCCCCTTCCTTCATATCAACCCCATGATTTTCCAGCAAGTCAGCTACCTAGTTGGTTGATCTTCTGACATGTGACGGTATGATTACCCCATTAGGCTGCATAGTGGATTTGATTATGAGGAGTCCATTCATGAGTCTCCATCTGGGGAGATCTTTTCCGGGTCCTCCCCATGTAGGAGATGACCAAGGAGATGAATGACTATTTGCTAATCTTATTCAGCAATGATGGGGAAGAGCTCATGATCATTATATTCTTGTAGACCTCTGACGAGTCCCCAGATTTCCACTGCGTTGTTGGTGTTGTGCCCTAGTTTTCCCACTATAATGTGGAGGATTTCTCCTTCGGTTTTGCGTATGAGTGTGCCATGGCCTGATGGTCCTAGATTTCCTTTGGAGGCTCCATCGAAATTCAATTTATAATATCTTGTTTCTTGCAGTTCCCAGTTTGTGGGGCTAGGCTTTCGATGTGCTCTGCTATCCAGGAAGGGTGGCAAGGAGTGTAAGTGAAGTTTCCAGCCCTCGAGGATGATGCACTCATTTTATGGGAAGTTCGAGTCCTGATTAGTCCATGGGTGGAGGAGGAGTGTTTCTCTGATGTTGGAGTGGATAATTGCCCAAACCTCCTGTCAGTTTTTGGTTGTTGAATTGAAGATACAACGATTCCTTTCCTTCCATATTTGTCAGAGGATGAATCCTGGTAAGAGTTGCTATATTTTATTGAGGATAGGGGATTGAAAAAATTAGGCGTGCCACCCTGCTAAAGTTTCCCTTACACCTATACAATTTATGTCTGTGGTTCTCATGAGGCTGGCACCATGATCCCAAATATTCGAACTGTAGGAGCATAGATTTAGGAGATGATTTTGCGTTTCTTCATCTGAGCCACATAGTTGACACCAAGAAGGGCTGATGAAACCTCTCTTCCTTAAGTTGTCCCATGTGAGAATGTTGTTGTGGTAGGTTAGCCAGAGGAAAGTGCCAATTTTTGGCCAAGACTTTGTTTCCTAGATTTTTCTCCAGACTTCCTCTGTTGGCAGTGAGCCATGTTCCGCTTTGATTTGGTAGGCCTCCTGAATGTTGAAAGTACCTGTGGAAGTATGTCCCCATCGAAGGATGTCATTCCCCTGTTGGTTTAGGATTTTCCTTGCGTCTAGATGAGCTAGCAGTGGTTGGATGTTTATTTTGGTGGGGATGTTTAAGGCTTCGTGGGTGTTTTTCCAGGTGTGCCATATATCCCCATTTTGTGCCACGTTCCAATAATCTGTTACTTTAATGAGGCTTGCTTCTTTCATGTGGGTGATGAGGGTTCTCATTATCGGATCTGTTTCTAGGGTCGAGAGTTGTTTCCAAGAGTCGCTCCAGAAGAGGGCTGAAGTTCAACTTTACAGTTCCCAGAAAGCATGGTCTGTAATGAGTCCTCTATTGTTTCTTGATGCATTCCAAATGAGCGAGCCAGGGATTTTCCCATTCCATCTGATAAGATATTTTTCCGGGGTTGTGGGGGTATATTTTTTCCTCCAAAAGAGGGCCCACACATCATGGGGTTGCTTTAACCATCTCCACCAAATTTTCGCACTGAGGACCTTGTTGACGAGGGTGGGGTATTTGAGGCCTAACTCCCCTTCTTTCTTTGGTTTGCATACTTTTTGCCAGCTTACAAGGGTTATTTTTCTTCCTTCTTTAGTGCCCTGCTAAAGAAATTTTCTTTGTATGTTTCTGAGGGTAGTGAGGATGAAGTTCAGAGCTTCCAGGGCTGAGAAGGAATAGACCAGTAGAGCTTGGAGTACATAATTAAGGAGGATGATGAGACCAAATAGATTGAGGGAGAGAAATATCCACAACGAGAGACGTTTGTGGAACTTGGAGAGAAGAGACTCCTAGGATAGATTTCTTAGCGGATTATCTATGAGGGGGATTCCAAGGTGGGTGGAGGGAAGGGTACTGCGAGTAAAACCTAGAAGAAGCATGAGGTGGTTTTGGATCTCCGGTGGTGTATTAAAAAAGAAAACATGTGATTTATAAAGGTTCACCTCCATGCCTGAAGCTTCGCATAAAAGGGTGATGATGGATTTGATGCAGATAATTTCTCTAATTGTGGGCACTCACATTAAGAGTAGATCATCTACGAACTGACTGTGTGAAATGGGGGGCAAAAATCCATGGGGGGTGAGACCAAAAAGGGATTGATACAAAATGGCTTCTTTGATGGTGCGGTTGAGGCCTTCTGCCATGATAATGAAGAGGAAGGGGGAGAGCAGATCCCCTTGTCTTATGCCTCTAGTAGGTGAGAAAGGTCTTGAGGGGATGCCATTGATAAAGATGGAAAACAAGGTTGAAGAGGTGAGATTGATTATCCAAGATATCCAATTGTGTTCAAAACCAAAGGCAAGGAGAGTAGATTTTAAGTAGCTCCAACTTAATTTATAAAACTCTTTTGAGAGATCCAATTTTAGGAGCATACCTAGAGATTTTTTTGAATGGAGTGAGTGGATTACTTCATGTGCCAAGATGACACTATCCAAGATTTGCTGGCCTTCCACATACCCGGACTGTTCCTGTGAGATTATGAATGGTAAAATGGGATTGAGACGAGTAGCTATGATATTCGTGAGGAGTTTGTAAATGACGTTACAGAGGGCAATGGGCTAGAAATGCGCGGGGGAAGTGGTGTGGTTTTCCTTAGGTGTGAGAGTGAGGAAGGTGGCATTGAGGGCATAGAGGACTTTTCCTGATCTTCTCGAGTCCTCGATTAATTCCCAAACATCTGTTCAGATGATGTTCCAACGGTGGTGGAAGAAATCTAGAGTGAACCCATCCGGGCCTGGAGCTTTACCTATGGGGGTATCCTTTAGGGCATGTTCCACCTCCTCCTTAGTTATCGGTCTCATCGGGGCTTCATTCTGCTCTTTGGTTGTTGTAGGTGAATCCCCCTGCGGACAAGTGGATTCCCTTTTGGTCTATAGACTCCTAAGGCCAAGACAGAAAAGTTTTTAACATGGACACTGAATTCCTTTTAGATCTAACCAAGCTAATAAATGAAAGAGAAGGAGAAATATATGTACCTTATTAACGACGTTTGTCCTTGCAAAGTCCTGGATGAGCTTCGATCCTGGGCTCCCTAATAGGTCCTGTAGAACAAACAAAGATAAAATGGACTTCCTACTCTACTGATATTAGCTCAAATATAGATCCATATACTGTAGACAAACTCATATGGAACAAAAATAAGTTTGAAATAAACAGGCCAAGCATTGATTATTAATGAGAACAAGTAAAAGTACTTACAATCCTTTGATGAAGGTGCAACAACTTCTTCCAGTTCTCCTTGTCCAACCCCTTTTCTCAAGTAATCTACATTGATTGCTCTGATGACAACTCACTTATGAGATCACAAGTTTCACATCTCCAATCCTTTCTATCAATACCACTTATAGGATCATAAGTTTGATATCAATCTCTAGTCTATTCCTCCTTTCACCATGAGGAGACCTCCTTATATAACCTTGTTGGCATGTTTACAAGAAGAGCGTGCTTGTCATTGATGGCAAGAAAAACAACAACGATGACAAACATGTAGACAAGGAAGATCAACAGACAGGCAGGCAAGGAAGAACAACAACAATCGAAAGGCAAGATCAAAGCGTTGATCAAAATCCATTTTAGAGTTTTGGCTACCGGGATTTTGGATACCGGGAGTTGGGGATGTCAAGAACTCTTACTACAAGAGTCCCGAAGTCGCGAAACCCAAAGTCGTGAAATGTGAAATCGCGAAATGTCAAAGACTCCATACCGGAGGTTTGGATACCAGGAGTTGGAAATGTCAAGGACTCCCACGACAGGAATCCCAAAGTTGCGAAGTACGAAAAGCCAAAAAGTTGAGCTGACTCCATTTCAGAGTTTCGCAGACCAGGAGGTGGAGTTGTCAAGAACTCTTACGTCAAGAATGTCGAAATCGCGATGTGCGAAATCATGAAAAGATCTGGACCGTCGAATCATCTAGAGTGTGGACCGTTGATCCGACTCCATTTCGGAGCTTCGGATACCGGGAGTTGGAAGAGTCAAGTGACGAGACTCTTCATCACAAGAGTCCTGAAGTGGCAAAATGCGAAATGCCGAAATCCTGAATCAGGCACAAGGAAGGCTGGTGAAGTGTCGAATTCACGACAAGATCTGGACCATTG
This sequence comes from Picea engelmannii, assembly GCA_009831015.1. Classification (NCBI taxonomy): domain Eukaryota; kingdom Viridiplantae; phylum Streptophyta; class Pinopsida; order Pinales; family Pinaceae; genus Picea; species Picea engelmannii. The sequence goes on from ML818023.1 coordinate 19,294, forward strand.
GGTCCATAGGACATGTGATGACAAATCGTCATTTCGCCGACTGCAAAGTCAAAGGAACGGGGTTCCCTAACCTCTCGAACTTGCAACAGGAATTCGCGACATACGAAATTACAAAAGGCCGAAATGCGAAATGCCGAAATGATCGGAGCTAGTGCAACCAAGCTCCATTTCGGAGCTTCGGATATCGAGACATGAAGCATCAAGAACTCATCGCCATAGGAATGTCGAAGTGCCGAAAAGCGAAATCGCAAAAGAACTATATGTATAAGCGCTCGGTCATCTCTCATAGTCACATGGTTGAAGAGCTGTAGAGAAAAGCTTGAAGAGACAAGCTCCTTTTTCAGAGTTTTGAAGATCGTGACTTGGAGAGTCAAGATGCCACACAACAGGATTGCCGAAATTCCGAAATGTGAAACACGTTTTGGCTCAGCCTGTAGTCACAGCCATTGGTCACATCAGCGGGAGATGGAGGAAGGAGCTAGTGCAGACAATCTCCATTTCGGATTTTCAGGGATCGAGACATGAAGAGTAACAAAATATTTACCACGGGGATCCTAAAATGCTGAAGTGTGAAATGGAGAAATGAACACAAGATTCAATGAAGTCAATTCAACGGTGCAGATGAATTTGAATAAGATCGGAGGGCCACTGTTGCACTTCACAGTGTAACTTCTAGAAACAAATGATGGTTTCTGCCAGAGGATGAGCTCATCTATGACAGAGAAGATGAAGAGTCTCAACTTCCAGAGAAGCTAAGGAATCTCGATATAACACTGAGTGATGATGGATGCAGGGGTGAAACCGCCAGAGAAGCTGAAGAGTTACCATGATGATCAGGCAGAGCACTCACAATGAGCAGGAGATGCAGAATAGAGAGAGACAACATGGCACACAGGAGATGGGATAGCTATGGAAGAGTGAAGTGGAGAAAACACCCCGATGTGGAGGACATTGCGGGGGAGAGGATGCAAGAGCAAGGAGCAGATTGCATGCACAAGGTGCATAGAGACTATAAGAATGTTGAACAAAGAAGAAATGGGGGTTGTTGTTGGGTGTGATTGAGGTGTGAAGAAGGGGCAGAGCGTAGCAGCAGAAATGTACATAAGCAAAATGGTGCATTGAAGGGACATGGCACAGAGAGCATAAAAGGTAAAAGAACATAAAGCGCAAGGAGTGTGCAGAAGACACTGATGCAGACAGAGCAGCGCAGTGTAGAAGAACAGTGATGAGACCGGTAAGTCATTGAAGAACTTTATATCACTATAATAAGTCATAATAGCAAAGATTTATATTTCAGGGTGGTAGGGAGGTGCTAGGGAGGAGTGTTGTCCTCAGAGGTTCAAGTGGGTGCTTGAACAAAGGGAGTTGTAGCTTCCATCTGGTTGCAGCCAAAGAAATGAGGGTGGTAGGGTGGTGCAAGGGAGAACTTTTGTTCTATGTTATAGAGGTTGGTGCCTGTGTGACTGGAAGTTGGTGCTTCCATCCAGTTGGTGCTGGAACACTTAGGGATTTGGTGCTCTCAACAAGTAGCAACTTGCATAACAAAGGTTTTAGCCTCATTATGAGTTGGTGCTCATATGTATGATAATGTAAAGAATGCACATATTACTTATCATATAAAGAAGAAGAGGTTTTTACCCTTTATGGGTTTCCTCAGGAAATATCTGTCACTGTGTATCACATATGTGTGAATGATGTTGAATGGTCTATTGCTTACTTCCCTGCATTATTGTGATTGTCATTAAGTGATCTGGAAAGAGTTTAAAATAAGTATTATTGTTTAAGAAAGGTTACAATTGATTCACCCCCCCCTCTCAGTTGTCCAAAAATTGGTATCAGAGCCGACCCCTTTTATCTAAGGGTAGATCCTAGATCTTAAACATGTCAAGCCATGAAGGAAATTCAACCAATAAGGCCCCTCTGTTCAATGGAACAAACTTTGCCTTATGGAAAGTGAAAATGAGAACCTACATAATGGCTTTAGGAGTAGATGTTTGGGATGTGGTAGATACTGGTTATGTAAAGCCAGTTGTACTAGCTAATAAGGATGACAAGATAGAATTTAGCTTCAACGCTAAGGCTATGAATTCTATCTTGAGTGGGCTTGCATAAGCAAAATTCGTAAAAGTTATGCATCTAGGAACTACCAAAGAAATGTGGGACAAACTCATTAGCAGTTATGAAGGTAATGAGAAGGTAAAGGACACCAAGCTTCAAACCTACATAATACAGTTTGAACAGCTGAAGATGAAGGAAGATGAAACTGTTGGAAAATACTTTCTGAGAGTAGACGAAATGGTAAATGCAATGAAAGCACTTGGTGAAAAAATTGAGGAACCTTATTTAGTTAAGAAAATCTTGAGATCTCTCCCAGATAGGGTCAACCCGAAGGTCTCTGCTATAGAAGAACTTAATTATCTAAAAACCTTGGAGTTTGATCAACTTCTAGGAACATTGACTGTGTATGAAATGAGAATAGTTAAAGATAAACCCACCTCCAGAGAAGCATCATTTAAAGTAGACAAGAATGAGGATTCTGAGCCCGATGAAATTCAAGCAAAATTTGTGAAGAGACTGAAGAAGGGATCAAGCAAATACAAAGGTAAACTGCCTTTCAAATGTTTCAACTGTGTTAGGATAGGTCATTTTGCAAATAAATGTCCCCATAAAGGAAAGGATCATACATGTGATGATGAGGAGAATTACAAACACATAAATTTCTTTAAAGAGAATAACTTTAAGAAGAAAAGTCTTTGCGTAAACAATGATAATGATCCTTTAGATGATGAAGACAATGATTCCTCTATTGAAGATAAACTAAATGACTTCATACTTATGGCCAAAGAGGATTATGATAATAACAACACAGGAAGTGATGCTAATGTAGAAGAAGTTGTGGTTTACATGGAAGGAGAACTGATCAGTGCACTGGAAGATATTGACAGACTAAGAATTAAGAACAGAAAGCAAAGACAATTGTTGATATTGTTCGAGAAAGACAGTAAAGAACCTGATGAAGACCTTGTCCTACTAAAAGTGGAATTAGAAGAGGCAAAGAAAATCGAAGACATTCTGAAATGACAGTTATCAGAAAAGAAGGCAAGTTGTGAAGCCTTAGAACAAGAAGTAGTAAAAACTAGGAAAGAGATGGAGAAGTTTCAAGCCTTGTATAATCAGAATCTATCAAGTATCAAAGCCTTAGAAGGATTAGCCACCATTCTGAATCAACAAAGGAATCCAAAGCTGAAAAATGGTTTGGGTTATGAAGAGGGATCAAGTAGTGGTAAGCCAAGAAACGAAGAACCCATCAAGTTTGTCAAATCTACAACCAATGACAACAACAAACTTGTAGAAACAAAGGAAGACAACTAGCTGCCCAGGACGAGTAAATAAAAAGGTGCAAGAAGGAATTTGCAGAACAAAAAAATAGTGCGCTCCCTGCTGAAATACATCATCAGCATGGAAGAAATCGATTTGCTCAAAGAAGACAACCATTTTCCAGGTACAAAGAATTTTTCTATGGCTATTGTTTCTACTGTTCTAAATTTGGTCACAAAGCTGTAAATTGTTCCTTAAGACTTAGACATGAGCAATTCATATTTCAAAGGAATAAATACTTGCCACAACAAAGAATGATACAACCAAGTAACAAACCTTCACAGATTGCAAATTGCCAAATTAAGTTTAGAGACATGCAACTAAGGAGGTCAAGAAATAATCAACATTCAAGAAGTAGACAACACTGCAACAATAATTTTAACGTATTGAACAATGAGATTGAATGCTACATCTGTCATAACTATGAACATAAATCTGTTGACTATCGATTAAGGAACTATGAACCAGATTTAAATTCCCCTGCTGAAAATGTCAAGGTGTGGAAGAAGAAAGAAAGTGACAAGTGTGGATTAGTGTTGTCAGCTCAAAGAAAAATGAACCCTTGGTATATAGACAGTGGATGCTCCAAACATATGACGTGAGACAAAGGTAAGTTTCTATCTCTAAGTTAAATCAAATCAGGAAACGTAACCTTTGGAAATGATGCTCCTGGTAAAATAAAGGGTAAAGAGATGGTGAGTTTAAGTAATGGAAAAGGAAAAGCCCAAGATGTTCTACTTGTAGATGGGCTGAAACATAATCTTCTCAGTGTAAGTCAAATGTGTGACAGAGGATGTGAAGTGGTGTTCACATCCAAGGACTGCAAGATAAAGTCTGTAAACTCAGGAAAAGTGGTGGCCAAAGGCATAAGGACAGAAAATAATGTATAGGTGTTGAAAGAAAATAGAGAAGAGTGTCATCTAAGAAAATATGATGAAAGTTGGTTATGGCATAGGAGACTTGGACACCTAAACTTTGACCACTTAATCAAACTCAAAAATATCGAGGTCGTAAAATATATTCCAAGAATATCAAATCCCTAAGATTCAATGTGTAAATCCTGCCAAGTAGGAAAGCTAAACAGAACACAGTTTAAGTCCAAGAGCTTTACTTCAACAAAGAAACCACTCCAACTAGTTCATATGGATTTATGTGGACCATCAAGACAGGAAGGCACAGGGAAAGAAAACTACTTCATGTTGATTATTGATGATTACTCCAGACTTACTTGGGTTGCCTTTCTCAAGGAAAAAGCTGAAGCATTTGAGAAGTTTTAAATATTTAAGGCTTTAACTGAGACTCAAACATGCAAGAGGTTAAGGGAAGTAAGATCAGACCGAGGAGGAGAGTTTATGTCAAGTGACTTCAAGGAATTCTGTGAGTAGTTGAGAGGAAAAACAAAACAGTGCAGGAAATGGCCAGGTCAATGATGAATGAGAAGAACATTGGTCAAACCTAATAGGTAGAAGAAATACACTGTAAAGACCCTCCTCTTTAGGACAACAACTCTGACAACAGGTGCAAATTTATTTTTGTTTTAACGGTGTGTGCACGCATGTAGGAGGGGAAACAAACACACTGGACTCTATGTCGCCACTCGACAACCAACAAGACGCGACCATGATGTTCAACACAAGAAGACTGAAGGCTCACAACGAGTAACTGGAACAAGATACGACCATAGGCATGAGGCGCACAACACAAACATTAAGACATACTGGGGGTGCATAGTAAGAACACAGAGGGAGGAATCCATGGTGTTAGGGTTACTATTTCTTCATAGGAAAGCTGGGCATTTAGTCTTATATCTTCTCAAAAGAAGATTAGACAGGCTCCTGGCTGACTGCTTAGGCAAAAACTAGTAACCCGACCTAGAACAAGACGCAAGCAAATCCACCAAGTACTACAAAATCAGGGACACTCATGACCTCTACGGGAGACACAAGTCAGGAGGACTTAAGATCGACTAACCACTATTGAGACCCAAAGAAATCAATCTCGATCAATTGCTCCATTAATTATCATTAACCGATGAAGACATTGTCATAAGGTAAAACCCAAAACTCAACCCCCATTATTTAGTTATAAGGTCATTTTGCACTAGATCAAGGACCAACATTAATCACCGACGCATTGCATTTCTCTGTTAATCACCATAAATGAGCAACGATATCAATACCATAATGGTAAACCCTCGAACATTTACATTCTCCATATTATCTTGCCTTTCCTACCCATTTATTACCATACATTAGAATAACCTAACAAATATTTTCATTGCAATTTAGATCTTATCATTAACACTTCAATTTAAACTAATAATAACCTTGCAAATTAAACGTCATTCAACGCATTTCATTTAAACAAACATTAACATGGCGATTCAACCATCATCATTAACATTACAACTTAAAACAAATATTATCGCTAACATTTCAATTTAAGCGAATAATAACCTTGCAAATTAAACATTATCACGAGCATTTCATTTAACAATTATTGCCATTGCGATTCAACCATCCTCATTAACATTGCAATTTAAAACAAATATTATCATTGCAATTTAACGAGTATTACCATTGCAATTTAAAACAAATATTATCATTGCAATTTAACGAGTATTACCATTGCAATTTAAACCCATATTAATATTGCAGCTTAAAACAATATTAATATTAATATTAATATTAATATTAATATTTAACAAGTATTATCATTGCATTCAATTTAAACAATATTAACATTTAAGCATATAACAAGTATTAAAAATAATATCTGATACTAACATTGCCAAAAACCAGTGTATTCATTGCAAATTAAACAAATATTAATTAAAAACACGGAGAATAATTCTGCGGAGATTAACTGGGTGGAATTGGTGCAGGATCAAACTAAATATACATTGCAATAAATGCCCCTGCAGATCCACTAACTAATTCCCAAAGAAAATGATAATGACATCCCTACCACAAACGATGTCAACTAAATTTGCCGACTTATTTCATAATAAAAATTGAATATATACATTGCAATAAATGACTTGGCATATCCACTAACTAGTTCTCAAATAGAATTATAATGACCTTCCTTCCATTAACATAGCATTAGTTCATTACATCCCAACAGAATATAAATAACATCAAGATTCTAAGAAATGAAAGCCGAACTTTTCCCTCATAAAGATATGAAACAGGATCGTGGTATATAACCACCATTTTCCTTTTGAGAGCTGGTTCTTAATTCGGCGAGAACCATAATTATAAATTAAAATTGTGTGGCAACACCCATACAGTTATTAGGGTAATACACTTATATAAGCAATCATTAAAGCTAACGTGATTGTCAAAAGTGAAGGAGCCATTAGTCTGGTTAACCTTAGAAGTCCTCTTAGACTGACCGCTACCAAATTAAAGGAGAAAGGAGGCGACAAACAAAGTGTTTTAAGGACAGAAACCTGGCATCTAAGTAAGCGAAGGGAAACATAATTTCTTCAGCATAAAGAAGTTCGAATACCACCGCTTTATTATACCCAACAGTTGTAACCCATGAGCGATAGAAGCAATATGCCAGCGTGGTTAAATTTTCTGTTAACTAAAATGTTTTTTTTCCAAACTAGAGTCGCTCACTCTAAATTTTTATGGCAGACGAATTGCAGCACGGTCGAGGCGAGTTACCCAGTGGAATACGTGGCATCTGGAATTTGGCATGTGGACTATTAGAGCAGAGGTGTTATTTTTGTTTATCTGAAGGACCACGTCCTTAATGACAACATTGACAATTTATTTCCTATATCGATGTGTTATATTATTTATAAGGAAGGCAACCTGGCATGAGCTATCGTGGACCGCGTCCCGATTTATATAAAAATATATTATAATTGTATGCCAGCTCTATCTTATGTTAAAAATAACGATATCTTAAATGGGTTGACAGAGAAAATTTAATGCTAAATTCCAGCTCGTTGAATGCTAAAAACGCGAGGTGACTGGACTGGCACTGATTCCATGAAACAGATTCAACAAACCCTAATTGCTACCATGGAATTAACCAGCAGCAGTTATGGGGAGGGGCGCACCAGACAGGAGGAGTACATTAGCGTGAGGACTGGCTGAGTGGCAGCTACTGCCAGAACGAAAACGAACAACTCTACAACCCACAAACCCTGCGGTGTTATCTAAAACTTCTCAACTCGACCCTGGGTATAAGCCACTACTATCATATTAAAATATAAAAACCGTTCCTTACTCAAAATAAGTTTTGAAAAATTAAAATAAAACCATAGTGAAGAAAACCCATACAAGAACATTAGAATTCGTATTACGGGGAGCCCAACTCAGTCGCTCGGTTGGATATACCGACTCCATTTGTTGTTCACTGCCCTGGACTCTACACAGAGATTCAAGCCGTCTGGATCATAGGTGAGGAGTGGTAAGATGGAAAAAAAAATTCATGGAGGTTAGGAGCTTCGTTATACCAGAAACTGTTAGGGACGGTGCCGGGAGGTAGATTCGATGAAAACTAAGTGTAAATAGGTACTACCAGGTAGTACATCACTGAGAGCTTAAAGTTTTTATTGTTTTTTTTTTAAATGAATTTTGGAGTCAATGTATTGAGCAGTCCCACCATTTATGATATCAATATAGCCCACGCCAATAGGGGAACGCCGGAATGAAGACAACGCGGAGCAAGTTCGTTTAGAAAAACGTAGGTATTTAACCCAAAATCCCAGAGAAATTCCACTGAAAAAAAAAACGTAGAGTTGAACCCACAAGGACACAGATAAATTTGACCCTCCACGCTGAGATAAACCCCAATGCAATTTCTCACTTATTTTTCTTATTTTCTTTTTTTTAAAATAGAAAACACCAAGATAAACCAAGCAACTACAAGTTATACCATAACAATTTGATCTACAGTTTAAGAACACGATTCACGCCATAACCACTTGAAACTTCAAATTTTCCCATTAACCATTAAAACTACAGTTTATAAACACACACAGCAAGACAGAAACGCCCAGAGATTTACATACCTGTGCCCTTATCGCTTGCGGAAAATGATTCTTGTGCTCCTGTCGCTCCTACTCCTGCTTGCCGACTGTAGTGACTGCACCGGTACCTTCCAGCCAAACGCTAGGGGTATTATGCTTCCCCCTCAACCCCCCGAGCTGCAAAGGGGCCACACACAATCCAGACAATAGCCTAGCGTCTCAGCTCGCCTCCAACGCTGAGCTACCACTCAAGTCAGCTGAGAATCCCCAACTCCTACAAGAAATCAGTCCAGTCTCTAGTCTGGCAGCATCACAATACCAATAGCTGAAAAAGTTCCCTTCTTTCTCCCCCTCTCATGTCTTTTATCCTCCTTTTTGACCTAATCCCATTAGGTTTTTTTTTCAAAAACCCTAAATCCATTTCTTTTAAGTTTTTTTAATCAAACCCTAAAAATTCCCCTCTTTTTCAAATGTCACGAATCCCTACCTTTTCCATAATTTATTTTCTTTTTCTTAAAGCTCATTCCCCCCCCCCCTTTTTTTTAAAAAACCTAAAAGGTAATGCACTAAATAAATCTTTTCATTTATTATACATATATGTTTTTATTTACTTAAAAGCCTTCAAATTAACGACATTAATGAAGTTTCCCATTTTTAGTGGGTTGTGGTTTACCTTTGTATTTTATAAACACAAA
>ML818023.1:28406-38479 GCA_009831015.1 Picea engelmannii
TTTTTTTTTTTTTGTTAAGGTCACACTAAATTTTTTTTTTTTTTCTAGAAAAGTCTTAGGCTTAGGGCTTAGATTCTGAGCTAGGCGACGATTGGTTAGGGGAATTGCTTAAGGTTTTATTCAGGTGTTGATGACTTAGGGCTAATTAGGCTGACTCCTTCAACCACATTATTGTGACGTGCCCTTCAGGACGCACCATGTGCTCCAAGGGTGCCACTCGCCTCTTGAATTTCTTTTGGGCGACGTGCTCTTCAAGATGCACCATGTGCTCCAAGGGTGCCACTCACCGACTGAGTTTCTTTTGTGCGACGTGCCCTTCAGGATGCACTACGTGCTCTAAGGGTGCCACTCGCCGACTTGACTGATTGGTAGACCTCTATAACCCCTGGATTCAACACTCCGCCAGGTGAACTTGTAGGAGACTAAGGGTTCTAAGGAATAAGGCCCCCGCCTTATTGCGCGCCCCATTAGAATCATCGTGAGCGACTGTTGCAGTCTGCCCTCATGACATCGTGGATCCTCTCGAACTAGGTAATCGTTAACCTACAGTTCGAGCCACGGTGGGAGTGCTAGCAGGCGATGGCAGGGATGCTGTCCACCCCTCTCCCTCAACCTCTCTGCAAATCGTGTGTGGCCCTTTACTCCATATGTGAGTTTGGTCGACAAGTTATCGTCAGCCTGCATCATCAACAATCATGTCAGAAATGTCAACAACAAATCATCAAATTGAATGAAACATCATAGTAAACATATCACCCAAAAGCACACTCCCTGACTCAGTCTAGAGTCCAAGGGGGTTCTACCGATGCCTCTGCATCCTCAAGGTCAAAAACCCTGCACACTCAATAAAATTGAGTCAATAGAACATGTCTACATAAAATAGTAACACATCATGTCATCTGTCAATCGCATCATAATCAAGTATAAATGGTCTAACATCATAAAAGTCCAGATCACTTGCGAGCAAGTATCCTTAAATAATAAGTGTTCTCAGTGCGCCAGAGCGGGATGTTACATACACCCCCTCTTGGTCTAAACTTCGTCCCGAAGTTTCTGAGTATAAATGCATAAATAAAGTATCACAGTATACTAAGTCTATCTATCAAACAAAAATGGAAACTGCTGACGCATATCATCTGCGTCCTCCTAGGTCGCCGAGTGTGGACTATAACTGTCCCACTGGAACTTGACCTGATCTACCGTTCGATGTCGTAACTGTCAAACGCGATGATCTAAGATGCGGACCAGCTCAGCCATGAGTGATCCTGCGTCCGACACCTACAAGGAACTCAGGTCAATCACATGTGTAGGATCACTAATATAATGTCTCAAAACAGATACATGAAAAACATCGTGCATACGCCTCAAAGAATCAGGTAAGGATAGTCGATAGGCCACGAGCCCCTTTCTCTCCACAATCTCGAAAGGTCCCACGAACCTAGGAGAGAGTTTAGCTCCCTTTCCAAACTTGATCGAACTCTTATGCGGTTTAACCCACAAGAAAACTCGATCGCCGACCTCATAACTACGGTCGACTCGGTGCGCATCGGCATAACTCTTCTGTCGATCCTGCGCTTCTTTTATCCTTTGTCTTATGGTTTGCATTTTCTCTTCCATTTCCTGGATCACTTCTGGTCCCACCAGGACCCTATCCTCAAGACGATCCCAACTCAAGGGAGTCTGACACGGTCGCCCATAAAGAAACTCAAAAGGCGCCATCTTTATGGTGCTTTGATAACTGTTGTTGTAAGCGAACTCTACTAGAGGCAAGAATTCCTCCCAACGCTTTTGTTGGTCCATCACGTACATGCGCAACATGTCTTCCAATGTTTGGTTCGTACGTTCTGTCTGTTCGTCCGTCTCTGGGTGATACGCAGTACTAAAGTTAAGTTGGGTTCACAAGGCCTCTTGGAAACTCATCCAAAATCGTCCAATAAACACTGATCCTCGATCGGATATAATATTTTTAGGCACGCCATGCAGCCTCACAATCTCACTGATGAAAACTCTCACTATGTCAGGTGCCTGATACGTTGTATGCACAGGAATAAAGTGAGCACTCTTCGTCAGAGTGTCTACTACTACAAAAATCGAGTCGTGTCTCCTTGCCGACAGTGGCAATCCAACGATAAAATCCATCGAAATAACTTCCCATTTCGATTCCGGAATGGCATGTGGTTGAAGTAATCCTGCCGGGTGTCAATGTTCAGACTTTGCGTGCTGACACTCTAGACATCTAGTCACAAAGTTGACTATGTCGGCCTTCATTCCCTTCTAGAAGAATAATGGTTTAAGGTCTGCCCTCATCTTCGTAACTCCCGGGTGAGCCATGTAAACTGCTATATGAGCCTCGCTCAGGATCAACATCCTCATCTCGTCGTTTGGCAGTACATAGATCTGACCTCTAAACCTCATTAAACCATCGCTATCCAATGAATATCCCTCATATCGTGGTACCATCATTGTGTTTTGTCTGATAAAATCCTTGACTTCTGCGTACCAGTCATCATCACGCTGTAAGGTGAGAATCTTCTCACGTAGATTTGTCTGAAGAGGTAACACTGAAAAGATGCGTGGCCTCCGACTCAAGGCATCCACCACTCGGTTCACTGTTCCTTTTATGTAAGTAATCTCGAAGTCGTATTCGCTAAGCAATTCTGACGAACGTCGTTGTCGCGCGTTCAGGTCGCTTTGCGTAAATATGTGTTGTAGTCCACAATGATCAGTCTTTAATTCAAATTTTCGTCCAACAAGGTAGTGTCTCCAAAACTTCAAGGCATATACGATGGCTAGTAACTCCAAGTCATGCGTCACATAGTTCTCCTCATGCCTTCTCAGCTTCCTCGAAATGTAAGCAATCACTCGTCCGTCCTGCATCAAGACTCCGCCTAAACCTTCCTTGGATGCGTCAGTGCATACCAAGAAGTTTGTGTCCATGTCAGGGACCTTTAGTATCGGCGTGGTTGTCACCAACTCCTTAAGCCTCCGAAATGCTTCCACGCATTTCTCTGTCCAAACAAACTTCTTGTTTTTCTTTTGCAATTCCGTGATCGGATTTGCTATCTTTGAAAACCCCTCGACAAACCGTCGATAGTATCTGGCTAACCCCATAAAACTACGCACTTCTGTGACATTCGTCGGCACAGGCCATTCCATAATAGCCTCAACCTTGGCTGAATCCATGACGATACCCTCGCCGGAGATGACATGCCCTAAGTAGTGAATCCTCGATTGGTAAAAATGACATTTGGACAACTTCCCATACAATTTGTGTTCTCGTAAGCATTGTAGTACCAAGCGCAAGTGCTCGTCATGCTCCTCTGTCATCTGAAAGTAGATCAAAATATCATCAATGAATACTTGGACGAACTTGTCCAAGTACTCTCAGAACACCCCGTTCATCAAACTCATGAATACCCCTGGGACGTTTGTCAGTCCAAATGGCAAAACAGTAAACTCGTAATGTCCAAATCTCGTCTTAAAGGTGGTCTTAAGGATGTCATCCTCCTTGATCCGTAACTGGTGATACCCGGATCACAAATTGATCTTGGAGAACACTGTCGCACCCTTCATTTGATCGAACAGATCATCAATTCTTGGTAAGGGATACTGATTCTTGATCGTAGCCTTGTTTAGTTGACGGTAGTCAATGCAAAACCTCCAGGATCCGTCCTTCTTTTGTATGAAAATAACTAGTGCACCCCACGGTGACACACTAGGTCGTATCATTCCTAGGTCCAACAACTCCTTCAGTTGCATTTTCAACTCTTGCAACTCCGGGGTCGACATCCAATAAGGCGTTCTTGCTATCGGTTCGGTTCCCGGTTTCAGGTCTATGGTAAACTCCAGTTCCCTTTCCGATGGCATCCCAGGAAACTCCTCTGGAAATACGTCCGCAAACTCCTTCACCACCGGAAGGTGTTCTAGACCTTCCGCTACTCCCTTCTCGTTGAGTGCGAGGATCGCATAAAGTTTTCACCCCTTGTGCATACTCTTCCGTAACTGTAAGGAAGAGACGAACCACATGGAAACTCCCTGGTTTCTTCCTACAATCACACGTCCCTGTCCTTCATCATCCACCAAGCTCAAACGTTTCGTCTTACAGTTGAGTATCACCTCATGCGTTTCCAACCAATCCATACTGATCACGACGTCATAAGATCCTAAGATCGTGACGTACAAGTTGACCCTTGTGACAAACTCTCCCAGGTTAAGGGAACAACCCATAACCTTTCCTCCCACCTTCTGTTTGGCTCCCGAAGCCATCTCCATGAAGCTAAACTCATCCTGTTCGATTGCCTTTACCTTAATCCTTTTTAGCACTGCACCAGAAATGAAACTCTCAGTAGCTCCTGGGTCTATCAAAACACTAAGGGTCTGGTCAGCGACAGTACCTGTCGTCTCGAGCACAGTTGACTGGTGCTCTGCCTGGCGGTTATTCACCGCTGCATGAATCCGATGGGCCTTGCCCATATCTCCCACGGTAGCGGGTCCGGCTGATCTGGATGCCCTGGTCCTCTCCACAGGACAGTCGCGCTGGTAGTGTGGCTCCCCACACGTCCAACACCCCTTCTTTGGCCTAGTATTCCTGGTACCCGAAGTAGAAGATGACTGCCCACTGGCCTGAAACCCTGGTCTGTTCTGCTGAATAGGCCTAAATTGCTACTGTTGTGGGCGACGCTGCTGCTGGTGCTATGATCCTCGATAAGGTGTCTGCTGCTGAGGCGGCGGTCGTTGAGGTGTAGTGAACGTGGATCCCCTCTGGAAGCCACGATGTCCCGACGTATGTCTCATTGGTGTCTGATGCCGCGACACCCCTGATGAACTCTGCCCTGTGGGTCTCACTGAAGTCCTGGTTTGACCCCCGCTGATAAGCTCCTCCTCTGCTATGAGGGCCTTTTGGACAACATCGTGCAAGGTTTGAGGCATCAAGATCCTAACCCTTGCACGCAGACTGCCGTTAAGGCCAAACATGAACCTGTTGACTTTGAGCTTCTCTGTGTTAAGGTGCAGAGCATATCGGAGCAGCTCCATGAAACGTGCCTCGTACTCGGGCACCGTACGACCTCCCTGTCGTAATGCGTTGAACTCGTTGAGCTGACGCTCAATGAATTCCTCAGAAAGGTACCTCTCTCGGAACCGTTCCTCGAACAGATCCCATGACACGTCTTCCACGACCATGTTCAGCTGCGGCAGGAGTGTCTTCCACCATAGAAGAGCGCTCCCCTTCAGTTGAAAGACCACCATGCGGACCTTCATGTTGGAGGTATAATCGCGAAGTGCAAAGCACATCGCCATATTCTCCAACCATGCCTCGGCGGCTGCGCCGTCCGGGGCACCAAAGAACTCGGGAAATTTTACCTTCTCGAGTTCACGGTGAATGCTACCTGTAACGGTCGGTGTGCGCGGTGGACCCTCAGGGGGTGCCGACGCCCTAGCCTCGTCTCTGTCCAATCTGCTGATCAGTGCCTCGGGCATGCGCTGGAAAGATATCATCATCTCAACAACTTCACCAACTGCTATCTGCTCTTGTTTGAGGACCTGCTCGCCTCCCTGGGGGTTAGACCCCTCAGGTGTGGATGCAGCTGGAGGTGTCACGCCTCCTCCCCTAGCACCCCGTCGTTTTCCTCTGCGGCGTCCTCTAACCATGTTTACCTGCACACACACAATCAACTCGATTAGCAACAGTATAATAAAACCAACTCATGTCAATGAAAGTCGTAGCGAACCCCAAGTCGCGGGTCGAACCTGGCTCTGATACCATATGTAAAGACCCTCCTCTTTAGGACAACAACTCTGACAACAGGTGCAAAATTGTTTTTGTTTTAACGGTGTGTGCGCGCGTGTAGGAGGGGAAACAGACACACTGGACTCTATGTCGCCACTCGACAACCAACAAGACGCGACCATGATGTTCAACACAAGAAGACTGAAGGCTCACAACGAGTAACTACAACAAGATACGACCATAGGCATGAGGCGCACAACACAAACATTAAGACATACTGGGGGTGCATAGTAAGAACGCAGAGGGAGGAATCCATGGTGTTAGGGTTATTATTTCTACACAGGAAAGCAGGGCGTTTAGTCTTATGTCTTCTCAAAAGAAGATTAGACAGGCTCCTGGCCGACTGCTCAGGCAGAAACTAGTAACCCGACCTAGAACAAGATGCAAGCAAATCCACCAAGTACTACAAAATCAGGGACACTCATGACCTCTACGGGAGACGCAAGTCAGGAGGACTTAAGATCGACTAACCACTATTGAGACCCGAAGACATCAATCTCGATCAATTGCTCCATTAATTATCATTAACCGATGAAGACCTTGTCATAAGGTAAAACCCAAAAATCAACCCCCATTATTTAGTTATAAAGTCATTTTGCACTAGATCAAGGACCAACATTAATCACCGACGCATTGCATTTCTCTGTTAATCACCATAAATGAGCAACGATATCAATACCATAATGGTAAACCCTCGAACATTTACATTCTCCATAGTATCTTGCCTTTCCTACCCATTTATTACCATACATTAGAATAACCTAACAAATATTTTCATTGCAATTTAGATCTTATCATTAACACTTCAATTTAAACTAATAATAACCTTGCAAATTAAACGTCATCCTGCGCATTTCATTTAAACAAACATTAACATGGCGATTCAACCATCATCATTAACATTACAACTTAAAACAAATATTATCGCTAACATTTCAATTTAAGCGAATAATAACCTTGCGAATTAAACATTATCACAAGCATTTCATTTAACAATTATTGACATTGCGATTCAACCATCCTCATTAACATTGCAATTTAAAACAAATATTATCATTGCAATTTAACGAGTATTACCATTGCAATTTAAACCCATATTAATATTGCAGCGTAAAACAATATTAATATTAATATTTAACAAGTATTATCATTGCATTCAATTTAAACAATATTAACATTTAACAATATAAGAAGTATTAAAAATAATATCTGATACTAACATTGCCAAAAACCAGTGTATTCATTGCAAATTAAACAAATATTAATTAAAAACACGGAGAATAATTCTGCGGAGATTAACTGGGTGGAATTTTTGCAGGATCAAACTAAATATACATTGCAATAAATGCCCCTGCAGATCCACTAACTAATTCCCAAAGAAAATGATAATGACATCCCTACCACAAACGATGTCAACTAAATTTGCCGACTTATTTCATAATAAAAATTGATTATATACATTGCAATAAATGACTTGGCATATCCACTAACTAGTTCTCAAATAGAATTATAATGACCTTCCTTCCATTAACATAGCATTAGTTCATTACATCCCAATAGAATATAAATAACATCAAGATTCTAAGAAATGAAAGCCGAACTTTTCCCTCATAAAGATATGAAACAAGATCGTGGTATATAACCACCATTTTCCTTTTGAGAGCTGGTTCTTAATTCGACGAGAACCAGAATTATAAATTAAAATTGTGTGGCAACACCCATACAGTTATTAGGGTAATACACTTATATAAGCAATCATTAAAGCTAACGTGATTGTCAAAAGTGAAGGAGCCATTAATCTGGTTAACCTCAGAAGTCCTCTTAGACTGACCGCTACCAAATTAAAGGAGAAAGGAGGCGACAAACAAAGTGTTTTAAGGACAGAAACCTGGCATCTAAGTAAGCGAAGGGAAACATAATTTCTTCAGCATAAAGAAGTTCGAATACCACCACTTTATTATACCCAACAACTGTAACCCATGAGCGATAGAAGAAATACGCCAGCGTGGTTAAATTTTCTGTTAACTAAAATGTTTTTCTTCCAAACTAGAGTCGCTCACTCTGAATTTTTATGGCACACGAATTGCAGCACGGTCGAGGCGAGTTACCCAGTGGAATCGTGGCATCTGGAATTTGGCATGCAGACTATTAGAGCAGAGGTGTTATTTTTGTTTATCTGAAGGACCGCGTCCTTAATGACAGCATTGACAATTTATTTCCTATATCGATGTGTTATATTATTTATAAGGAAGGCAACCTGGCATGAGCTATCGTGGACCGTGTCCCAATTTTATGCCAACGATTTATATAAAAATATATTATAATTGTATGCCAGCTCTATCTTATGTTAAAAATAACGATATCTTAAATGGGTTGACAGAGAAAATTTAATGCTAAATCCCAGCTCGTTGAATGTTAAAAACGCGAGGTGACTGGACTGGCACTGATTCCATGAAACATATTCAACAAACCCTAATTGCTACCATGGAATTAACCAATGGAAGTTATGGGGAGGGGCGCACCAGACAAGAGGAGTACATTAGCGTGAGGACTGGCTGAGTGGAAACTACTGCCAGAACGAAAACGAACAACTCTACAACCCACAAACCCTGCGGTGTTATCTAAAACTTCTCAACCCGACCCTGGGTATAAACCACTATTATCATATTAAAATATAAAAACCGTTCCTAACTCAAAATAAGTTTTGAAAAATTAAAATAAAACCATAGTGAAGAAAACCCATACAAGAACATTAGAATTCGTA
This sequence comes from Picea engelmannii, assembly GCA_009831015.1. NCBI lineage: Eukaryota > Viridiplantae > Streptophyta > Pinopsida > Pinales > Pinaceae > Picea > Picea engelmannii. The sequence goes on from ML818023.1 coordinate 36,959, forward strand.
TTACGGGGAGCCCAACTCAGTGGCTCGGCTGGATATACCGACTCCATTTGTCGTTCACTGCCCTGGACTCTACACAGAGATTCAGGCCGTCTGGATCATAGGTGAGGAGTGGTAAGATGGAAAAAAAATTTCATGGAGGTTAGGAGCTTCGTTATACCAGAAACTGTTAGGGACGGTGCCGAGAGGTAGATTCGATGAAAACTAAGTGTAAATAGGTACTACCAGGTAGTACATCACTGAGAGCTTAAAGTTTTTATTGTTTTTTTTTTTAAATGAATTGTGGAGTCAATGTATTGAGCAGTCCCACCATTTCTGATATCAATATAGCCCACGGAAATAGGGAAACGCCAGAATGAAGACAACGCGAAGCAAGTTCGTTTATAAAAACGCAGGTATTTAACCCAAAATCCCAGAGAAATTCCACTGAAAAAAAAACGCAGAGTTGAACCCACAAGGACGCAGATAAATTTGACCCTCCACGCTGAGATAAACCCCAATGTAATTTCTCACTTATTTTTCTTATTTTCTTTTTTTTAAAACAGAAAACACCAAGATAAACCAGGCAACTACAGGTTATACCATAACAATTTGATCTACAGTTTAAGAACACGATTCACGCCATAACAACTGGAAACTTCAAATTTTCCCATTAACCATTAAAACTACAGTTTATAAACACACGCAACAAGACAGAAACGCCCAGAGATTTACATACCTGTGCCCTTATCGCTTGCGGCAAATGATTCTTGTGCTCCTGCCGCTCCTACTCCTGCTTGCCGACCGTAGTGACTGCACCGGTACCTCCCAGCCAAACGCTAGGGGTACTCTGCTTCCCCCTCATCCCCCCGAGCCGCAAAGGGGCCACACACAATCCAGACAATATCCTAGCGTCTCAGCTCGCCTCCAAGGCTGAGCTACCACTCAAGTCAGCTGAGAATCCCCAACTCCTACAAGAAATCAGTCCAGTCTCTAGTCTGACAGCATCACAATACCAATAGCTGAAAAAGTCCCCTTCTTTCTCCCCCTCTCATGCCTTTTATCCTCCTTTTTGACCTAATCCCATTAGGTTTTTTTTTTTCAAAAACCCTAAATCCATTTCTTTTAAGTTTTTTTAATCAAACCCTAAAAATTCCCCTCTTTTTCAAATGTCACGCATCCCTACCTTTTCCATAATTTATTTTCTTTTTCTTAAAGCTCATTTCCCCCTTTTTTTTAAAAAAAAACCTAAGAGGTAATGCACTAAATAAATCTTTTCATTTATTATATATATATGTTTTTATTTACTTAAAAGCCTTCAAATTAACGATATTAATGAAGTTTCCCATTTTTAGTGGGTTGTGGTTTACCTTTGTATTTTATAAACACAAAAATAAATCTTCATTTTAGTGGGGGTCATATTTTTATATTTCATCATTTAAGTGGTGGACATGTTTTTGTATTTTATATTAAATATCGTAAAAAAAAATGTTTTGAATTTCATTACCTAGAAAAAGAAAAGTTAAAGACAAAAGATATATATAT
>ML818023.1:44814-83238 GCA_009831015.1 Picea engelmannii
CCAACCACTTGAGAGATCTTTGGGATAAGTTGAGGATTCCTCTCCTTCAGTTGAGGGTCTTCCCTAAGATCATGCCTTGACCATCTATTCAAATCCAACTACCTTCATGAATTGAGTGATTCTTCCTTGATTTGTCTCAACAAACCCAAAACTTGCTCAGAAAAGGGTAGAACTCCCCCAAAAGGGTGCACAGGGTGCTCAAACACTCCCCCAAAGAGGCCCAGGGAGCGCCAACACTCCCTGACAGTGGGTAGGGGAGCACTCCTCTCCAAAATCCATTTTTTAGTGGTTCTTTCAGTGGAAAAAGGTTTGTACTCTCTGTCAAGTGATTTCTCTTCTTCAAAACTAGTCTTTGGGGTGTCTTAAGTGTCTTTGTGATGTCGTTAGAGGCACGACATAGGCAAGACGACATTATGATGCTTGTGACACTTGCAACACTTGTGGTCAAGATGCAACATTTGCGGACAAGATGCGACACTTACAACACTTGTAATGACAACACTTGCGACACTATCGAAGTGAGTAATTTTAAGGTGTAACATTGGTGACCTCCTTGGGGATGTTATTGAGGATGGTCTCGATTGCGCAGGACCGATCAACAGGGGGTTCCGAGAGAAGGTTTTTATAGTAAGAGAGTAGTTACTCTTCAATGTTAGCATGTTGTTGAATGTCTGTTCCTTGATTTGATACTAGGTGAGTAATGTGATTTGATTGGCGCCTCTGTATCATGGATCTGTGGAAGAATTTAGTGTTTCTTTCACCCTCTTTCAACCATTGGATTCAAGATTTTCATCTCCAGAGGATTTCCTCTTGCTCCCTTCTTTCAGCTAGCTAGTTATTCAGATGGGTTTCTTGGTGCTTGAGGGAGTCTATGAGGCCGTGCTGTTTGATTTGCTGTTGGAGGCTTTGAATTTGTTGGTTGAGGTTGTCCTGTGCTTGAAAAATGTTTCCGAAGGTGGATTTGTTCCAAGCTTTTAGATGTTGTTTAATATTTTTAAGTCGTTGTTGGAATCTGTACGTGGGAGTCCCTGTATGAATAATTGTCTCTTTCCACCATGACTTAATATTAGCTTGGAAGTTTGGATGTGTCATCTAGAATTTTTCAAAGCAAAAAGGATTCCTGCCAGGAGTGCTGCTTATGTTGATACTGAGGAGGATTGGCCAGTGACCTGAACCGAGAGAGTCAATGATCATGGCATTCCATGCTAGTCCCTCTAGAATTACGCTTTCCGAGATGATGAAAGTGTCGAGTTTGTAGGAGACCTGTTGTGCCCTCGATCACCTGTTGGACCATGTAAAGGTTCCGTTGTCTATACTGACATCGATAATATTCTGGGATCCTATGAAGTGATTGAAGTACTCGCTGTCACTTTAGAGAGTACGCGTGCCCCCATTTTTTCCCTCCAGTCCTATTATTATATTGTTCAATCTCCCCTGAGAATCCATTTATGGGGGCTGATGTGATCCACTAACCGATCGAAGTGATTGAGGAAGGATTCCTTGTCACCTAGTTTAGTGGGGTCGTAGATATTTGTAATGTAACCTATTTTGTTCGAGCCGATGAGGCAAAAGGATGCAATGATGGTCCATTTGGAGCTGAAGAATCCATCTAACAGAACTGTGGATGGATTCCAAAGCATCTCTAGACCACTTGCTGTGCCCTTGGCATCTATTTCCATCTGATGGGCTTGCTTCCAACATTTTTGAAACATAGAAGAGGCCTCCTCTCCCACACATTTTGTTTCCTGTAATATGAGAATATCTGGCTGATCTTTCTTGATTCTCTCTCGGAGCATAAGTTCTTTATTTTTGGCATTCATGCCCTTTATATTCCATGATAGCATCTTCATAAGGATGGTGGGGCTTGAAGTGGGGGAAATCTGTCTGAAATGAGTTGTATTTGGCCCAAGTTGATGAGGAAGTTCCCAACATCTTGAATTAGTTGATGCTTCGCTTTTCTCCCTCTTTTTTTCTCATCCTTTGTAGGTTTGTGTAGATCTTTCGTTGCTCCTTTCTGGACACCAAGGTTCGTGTTAGCTCGGGCTGATCCCCATGCCGAGGAATCAAGGAAGACTTTATGGACCTTGCACAACTAATCTGGTGGTATGGTGTATAATTGATTCTTGCGATAAGCTTGCTCCAAGTGTTCCATATCAATGCCTGGTAGCTCCTGATCTTCCAGATCAGTGTCTAGATCTCCTATTTCCGAACCAAGTGTGGCGGGAAGGGAGGCGTCAAAGGATGGGGGTTGGGAGGGATCTGGGCCTGAATGCTCGGGATTCATTGTGCTTTGGCCTTTAGTTGGGTCAGTCCATGGTGTCATTGAGGAGGAAGGTATGTCTCTTAGGGCTTGTAGGACCTCAAAGGAGTTCTTGATTGTGGGTCCCAGTGGGGCGTGGGGGGGTGTCTTTTTGACTTGATGTTTGCGCTTACTCATGTCAGGGATAAAGTCATCCTTGGATTTGTCGGGATCTTCCATAGAGGGTTTGGTGGGATTATTTAAAGGGCATTCATGGAAGAGGTGTCCATGCCCATGGCATTTTATGCAGCGGAAGGGGATGTGCTCATAGTCGAGTGTTTGGGACTATTCGTCATCCTGGTAATCCAGAGTGATGGCTCTGAGGAGGGGTTTGGATATATTCAGATAAACACATATATGAGTGTAGGATGTGTACCTTCTTTGTTTTGTTGCTTCTGAAGCTTTGGCATAGATGTCGATGGTGTTGCTAATTCCCGCAAGGATCTCTTCTAGCCAGAATTCCTATGGGAGCGAGTAGAGTCTCAGCCATACTGGTCCATGCATGAAGTATTCTTTTTCTGGGCTAAACCTTTCCATCCATAAGTGGAGGAAGAGGTCGACTGAGTTGTAGAAATAAGGTCCTCCTTCAAAGATCCAATTTCTATTTTCTAGGTTTTGCAGGATGATGGTAAAAAAGCCTTTTGATCCAATTTGGAGGTCATAGTGGCCTTTGGGTTTCCACCAGTGCTAGATCCATTTGATTAGGTCTTTTTCGAAGGGCCATATCCCTAAAACATTTCCTATTAGGGCGAAGCCCCTCATATATTGTTTTTTCTCCTCTATTCTGGGAGAGCTGATGATGTATTTTGGGGCAATCAGGGTTTGTGGAATGCATTTTCCTGGTTCCTAGGTGCGACTGGATTTGGTGTGGTTTACGGTTGGATCGATGTCCATTGGATTTTCCTTCGACATCTCTTCCTCCAATAGAATCTTTTTCATACCTTCCGGGAGTTTGAAGTTTGGTCTTTTCGTGTGGTAGGAGTCGTGCTCCTTAGTGGCGACAAAACTATAGGAGGGGGCATGGGGATCCCCTCCCTCGGCCTCCATGGCCACAGTAGTAGAGGGAGGCGATGCACGTCTGGTTCGAGGCATATAACCCTAGCTTTGAAACTGGGTGAAGTGACAAAACTTAATCACACCATCCATGTTTTTATCATTTTTAAAGCTAATCTAGTTGTTGAAATAGTTGGTATATATCTTAAATAAATAAATAAATTATAACCCTACTTACCCAGAACTTCTATAGTTTCATTGATTGGTTCTAGTTTTAAACCTAGATGTGAATACAATTTCTATAGGAGGGATATCCTAGATTATTAGCGTATCGAAAAGAAAAAAAAAATTGAACTTGGGATGATATGTTCCAAACCCTACCGATCCAAAATTTCTTTGTTTCCATCATTTTCAATTTTAGGACCTAGAGATTGTGTTTTTTCCTACTTTCATTAAGTGTTGTGTAATCTTATACCCTCTTGTTTTGTTGAATTTCCTTTCACATCACAAACCTTATAAGCTTCTCGGGATAGACATCAAAGTAAAAAATGGGGGGTTCTTTTAACAAGAGGGAGCCTGCAAATACCTAGGGTATATAACAACATTGAGGTAGTATAAGTATTTCAACAATCAAATTGGATGGTATACTTTGATATGTTTTAGATATATGATGACAGAGTGGCACTAAAGTTTGCATACAACTTTTAGAATGTTGGAGATAATAAATACATAACTACTATGAGAGGGATGGAAATACAGATAAATGAGGCTGTCATAAGCAAAGTTTCATGTCTCATAGTGGGTTCACCTTGGGATAAGGAAGATAGAAAAACTACTACAGATGCCAAGAAACTATTTTTAATAAGATTTGAATAACTAGAAGATAATAAGAATGGAGTCAAAAGTGAAAGTCTCCCAGGACCTTGGGATAAGGTAGCATAACATATGTTGAAGTATATAATCTGTGAGGGGAGACTAAGAATGTTGTATGCATACCATTTCAGATTTTTATGCCATATAAGAAACCTATTTCACCAAATACCTAAGGAAAACCTCAACATCCCCTATTTCGTGCTACAATATTTGAGGCATATGAGTTACAGAGTAAATAATGGGAATGAATAAGCATTGTCCCACCATGGTGATCCAGATTTAGGAGTGGAACGAAATGATTACAGACTGAATACCATAAACACAGAGATAGGAAGAATAACACAAATATTCAGTGAACAATATCTTATATTAAATAATGAAATAGACTGAAACTGTAAAACTGCAAAACTTAAACTTGCTCGAATGCTGATAGTTATCTATGAGAAGAGACGTGGCTTCTATGCACATTCGTTTGAGAATAATGGATTACAATGAGGCTCCATAGGCCCTTTTCATATTACTCATGAATGTCAAAAACCTAGACATCCAAAAACCTAACCCTAGAAGGTGAAACACCAAAAGTCATGTGGGCCCTATGGGTAAGTTGGTGTAATTTGGTACCTCAACTTCCTAGGGTCATAAAGTTTGCATGCGACCTTCGTTTTAGGCGTGTGATAGCCCATTAGAAAGGTATTTCAGAGAAATACACATTCCATTATTAGAATCTGACTCCATCTATAGTCTGACTGTGGAGATCCAAAAAAACAATGTTTAGGGCCCCAAAACAACCATGAAAGTACAAAAAGATGTGTTGTCATGAAAACATACAAAATAAGCCAGTTAGATTATGCGAGAGGGCACCCGTATCCACCTAGAGAATGTGTGAGGCTTCAGACAGCCCCAGAAGTGTAGAACTCACAATTATAAAGCAGTACAGAAAGACGTGTTGAACCAAAATGGACACGAGAAGCCAGTTGGAATAGGTGGGTGGCCACCAATATCCATCTGGATCAATCCTCCCCCCTTAGGAAGAAATGGTCTCCATTGTGTTGAGTTCCCCCATCAGGTGAGGAAACTTCTACTGGACTTGGCCCCAGGTGAGCCACTTTCCTTGGTGTAGGAGTTGCTCTACCTTAACAACCCGATAAAGTTGGATTTTCTACTGGTGAGTTCCCTTGACCCGTGTGTCCACTATTTGATCGATGGATGCTTGTTCCATGCAGTCAGGGTTGAGCTCTGTTGGTGTCAGTTGTTCGACGATATCAGAGGTGTCTAATAATGGTGGAAAATATGTCTGAAGGAGGTCCACATTGAAGACTGGATGCAGACCAAGGAAGGGTGGAGTGTTGAGCTCAAATGCATTGCTACCCATAGCCTTGGTGATAGTTTAAGAACCATAGCGAAGTGGTCGAATATTTCGATGGGGACCGGTGAGGGACTCCTTTTGAAAATGTAACCAGACTTTGTAGCCATCCTAAAACTGTTGTGGTACCTTGTGTTTATCATGACACTGCTTGTACTTAGGATTGGATTTCTACAAAATCTCCTGGACCTGTTGGCTTATGTGTTGAATCTTCTCAATGAATCTGGTGGATTTTTCGACCACATACTGATCAAGGGAAGAGTTTGTCTATGCAGTGGAAAGAGGAAGTGCAACATCAATGGGTCCCAAGTGCTGGAATCCCAGACCCACCTAAAATGGGCTATGTAAGATGGAACTATGGAGAGCCCTGTTGTAACTGTGTTGGACATATGGGAGACTCTCCTTCCATGTACAAGTATTCTTAGAATTGTACATGCGCAGGATGCACACAATCATCTGATTGACTACCTTGGTTTGGCCATCGGTTTGGGGGTGGAAAGAAGTGAATTTTGTGAGCTTGGTGTCCAACAGAGACCAGAGACTCGACCAAAAGGTGTTGAGGAACATGATGTCTCGATCAGAGATGATGGTTTGTGGTATCCCAAAGTGAACCCAAACTCGTTCAAAGAAGAGATTGGTAGTATTGACTGCTATGAAAGTCTTATTACAGGTTGTGAGGATGGCCATCTTTGAAAACTGATCAATGACCAAAAACACGTAGTCATTTTCATGCTTGGTGGATGTAAAACCAGACATGTAATCCATGGAGATGGAATCCCATGGATTCTCAGGAATAGGAAGAGGGGTGTATAAGCCTTGCTTCTTGATGGTTGGCTTGGCAATGGTGCAGGCAATGAAATATTTGATATACTTTCCGACGTCCAGTCGAAGTTTTGGCCAATAAAAATGTTTCTGGAGGACGACCATTGTTTTCTCTAAGACAAAATGTCCTGCCACTCGACTTTAGTGGGATTCCCATATCATCTTTGCACGCTCGCTTGTAGGAGCACAGAGATGGCCCAGGTGGCATACGAGTCTGTCCTGAATGTGAAAATCAATGATAGTGGTGCCTATACCCAAGAGATGATATGTGGTGGTGAAGTCCAAATCTTTCTGGTAAAGTTGGGTCCACTCTGATGTTTCATTTCCACAGGAATGGAGCACAGTGGTAAGTGCATCCAAAGAAGGCCGACTGAGGCAGTCATCGACACGATTGGAAATACATGTCTTATACTTGATGTTAAGATGGAACTGTTGCAGGTAGGTGGACCACTTCTGATGGCAGTATTTCTGTAATTTCCTCTGTGTCTGTATGAACTGTAGAGGCTTGTGATCAATGTGTATGATCGTCTCTATCCCCAGAATGTAATGTTTCCATCGACGACATGATTGTACAATGGAATATATTTCCTTTTCAGAGGTGGGGTATTTACGAACAATATCAGAGAGTGTCTCACTATGGTATGCCACCAGATTCCCGTGCTGAGTGAGAACTGCGCCCACAAAATAGTCATATGCATCAGTCTTAATCTTGAATGGTTATTGCAGATCGACCAAGGAGAGTACTGGAGCTGAGCACAAACATTGTTTCAAATCTTCGAATGCTCCTTGATGCTCCTTCCCCCACATGAAATTGGCCCTACCACCACCCTTGGTCACCTGGTTGAGGGCCTAGGTAATATGGGAGAATCCCAAAATGAACCGTCGGTAAAACTTGGTGAGTCCTAAGAAGCTCGGAAGCTCAGTCAGTGTGGTCGGGGTTGGCTAGTCATGAATGAATTGGATCTTAGTTGGATCAACATGTACCCCATGCTCATCAACAATGTATCCCAGGTATTGGACCATGTTCATGCCAACAGAGCATTTTTCCAAGTTGGCATAAAGCTTGTGCTGCCGCAGAGTGCTCAAAACCTACTGAATATGCCGCATGTTCTCCTCCCACATTCTGTTGAAGATGCGGATGTCATACAAATATACTACCACAAAGGAGTTGGTGAAGGGTATCAATACATCATCCATCAACCTCGTGAAAGTGGTTGGAGCATTTGTTAAGCCAAAGGGCATGAATAGCCATTCGTAGAGACCTTCCTTAGACTTGAAGGTTGTCTTCCAGAAATCCGTTGGTTCGATGGGAACCTGGTGGTAGCCAGACTTTGGGTCAATCTTGCTGAAGAAATTTCCCCCCTTATTTTGGTCAAGAAGGTCATCAATCCTAGGAATGGGATAGCGGTTCCTGACTGTGATTTTTTTAAAGGCTCTGTAATCAATGCAGAGTCACCAAGTCCCATCCTTCTTCTGCACCAGTACCATTGGGCTTCTGCAAGGGGAGGAGTTGGGTCTGATGTGTCCCTTTTGAAGAAGCTCTTGGATTTTACGCCTGATTTCTTCATTCTCCATTAGCGAGCATCGATAGACTGGTCCATTAGGTAGAGGTGCATTGGGGGTCAGATCAATTGGATGCTTGACTTGGCAGTGTGTCAATACCCCTGTAGGTGAGACTAATATGTCTCTGTATTCTTCCACGATCCCATCCACTTGCTTCTACTGCAAAGAGAGGTGTTGTGTAGAGGCCACGGATGTGGTGGTGAACTTCTACTTACTGTGAGAACGGATCACAAAGAAGATGAACTTCCTGGTCTGTGAAATGACCTTACTGCATTGCTTAGAAGAGATTAAAGAAATAACAGTAGGTGGTGCCACCTTTGGGATCCTATACAATTGTCTACCCAAAGTAATAATAACAATGCGGGGTCTAGAATCATACACATCATGATGCTTCCACAAATATGGTTGTCCTAAAAGAACATAAAAAAATTCAAGGGGAGAAATATCACACAGTACCTCATCTTTGAAAGGCTCGATGTCATAGGAAAGATGACAATGTTGGTTGACACGGAGATCTTTTCCTTGATGAAGCCAGCCGATGATGTAGGGTTGCGGATGCGGTGTCGTTGGTAGGTTTAGCCACTTGACAACCTCTCCTGAAATCAGGTTCTTATGACTAGCGTTGTTGACAATGAAGTGAATCGGAGCCCCCTTAACCCACATATGGGAGTGAAAGAGGCATTCCCCTTCCTATGGTTCTTCTGGTTCGCTTGGCCTGACTTTGGTGGTAGCGACCATGGCACTGGATTCAACATCGATAATCCGCTTCCCTCCTTCAGGATTTGACTCGGAATTAGAATCAACCTCTGACTCAGAAGCCTTCATGCCAGGATCAAGATGAAAACAATTGTAAGTTCATGTGATAACACACTTGAGACATATCCTAGTGATCCTAAACCTCATTAGACAAGACCCCCTTTACCATTGGAAGTTAGTCCTCCTCCTCAACCAACCTTGCCTAAGACCAATGATATAGATTTAAATATTGATATGGCTAGTATATTAGCAAAGGTTAATGTACCTGTCCCTCTCAGTAATGATATTGTATTTTTTTTTAAATACCTACAACACAGTCACTATTGCAATGTCTTGAAGTGTCGCTCCCATAGCAACCACTTTAGAGTTTATACCACCTACCGTCTCTCTGGCCACGTCCAAGAAGTCTCTCTTTCCACCTACAAGATGTCTCTCTTGCCACCTCTAAGACGTGGGTCTTGCCACCTCCAAGAATGTCACTCCCATGGCAACCACGTCGGAGATGATACCTCTTAATGTCGCTCTTGCCACCTCCAGGACGTCTCACTTGCCACATCCAAGATGTCACTCTTTCCACCTCTAATACGTCGCTCTTGCCACCTCCATGACGTCTCACTTGCCACATCCAAGACATCTCTCTTGCCACCTCCAAGACGTTGCACTTGCCACGTCCAAGACATCTCTCTTGCCACATCCAATATGTCTCTCTTGCCACCTCCACGACGTCTCTCTTTCCACCTCCAAGACATCACACTTTCCACCTCCAGGATGTCGCACTTCCCACGTCCAATACATCTCTCTTGCCACCTCCATGACGTCGATATTTCCACCTCCAAGACGCTAGTATTACGACAGATATATGGGCTTTGGATAGTCAAATCTAAGATGAAACGTGTCCTTATGAAATGTTGCAATAAATATGAAATATATGTCATCGAAAAAGCGACGTCATGTGAAATGATGTTTGAGGGGGTCTGCAGTTTGTCGTTCTCCCGACATGATAAAGTGGAAATTGCATTGAACGCGTCATCAGAATTTGACCCAAATGTACTAGTGCCATCGTTGGGTTAATGTGACCTTGTGTAGGAAAAGGGACAACCATAACATGCATCTTCCTGCACATACTCACCATCATCCCTTGAAGAAGACTATTGCAGATGATGGCTTAAAACTTTAATAGATGTGTAATCTCAGATTAATCTCTACAGTCTGATATTTGTATCTGACATTGAGGATTGTACATTACCCACTAGGAAATATAGAATCTTCTCTGGGCCATCCTGTGAGGGAGTCAAGCCCAGTCCCTCTTTGATACCATGTTGGAATTTAATGTTGTTCAATTACATTCATTTTCTTTACAAATTTACATGAATTGAAGCATAAACCATGAAAAATAACAACAATAATAACCATGATCACGAGAAGAATGACCATGCATAGAGACACAAGTATAATAGAAAATGCTAAGATAAAATGATTACAATAGATTGATATATTATTACAATGATGAGAGTTCCATATATAGATAACATATGGTGACTATCCATGAAAGGATGCGTCCCTTGGATAATAAATAACTACTTATTTATTATATATATTTATACCTTGTATTATAAATATCATGTCATATATATATATATATATATATATATATATATATCGAATAATGTCTTCTCGATGTTGTCCAAACATCAACATGATGAAGGGGTCTGAGAAATCTTCCTATGATAGCAACAAAAAATTCTATGTGTCCAATATCTACTACAACACACAAAGAAGCAAAATTTAAAAACGAATGAACCAAAGGACCAAGGCCAAGTTTAACTGCTCCAAGATGAGCATATTTATATCCTTGTTTCTTAGCCCAATCTATTTGGGATTTATCAAGAAAATTTATGTGAATTGGTTCATCTTGATCTATGAACGCTCTGTCAATCGAAAATATTTTTATCTAAATGTGGGATTTATAGTTCCACCATTTCATTTTATAATCTTCTTCTGGTAAGATACCAGGAAGTTTCTAGTCTGCAGAAGGATTAATATCGTTCATTATGATAATAGATGAGGAAGGTTAGGGATTATGGAAGGATGATCTTCATTCTGTAAGAGAAACACATGTATCTTCTACATTATAGTCCAGTTTTTGGAGCTCAACTATATCCAGTGATGGATCCAAGGGGCACTTTCCAATTAAGGTAGTAAAGAAAGTGGTTTATCTCAAGAAGTATCCTACAAGAAATATGGCTCAGAATATCAATAAAAATAATCTCATATACTTTCACACTCTTTCACATAGAAACTTCATTCAAGATAATTGACACAGTACAAAACTTAACATTCATCCAAAAGATATTGTAGATTAATTGCAGAAACAAAATTCGATATTTTATTGTTGATTTGAAGATTACAAAACTTGGACTAACTCTGATACCAACTCTCCAAGACCAAGATTCTTCCTTCCATGAAGACATTGATGAAGAAAAATTAAAATAACAACATATAGATCCTTCATTGGGACTAGTTTATGGTCCTAAACTTTATATAAAAGTTTAGTTCTGCCCTCTTGAGCATAAACCATACCCGCTAGATTGTATGATCGACTCAGGTTTCCAGATGAACTTGGAAAAAAGAAATGTCATTCCTACCTTCTACTAGGAAAATACAAATGAATGTGGCATTGCAATCAAAGGTATTCCTGTCAATCTCTTGGGTAAAGTAGTAGAATTCTCCATAACCATTGAAGGTCGGAAAGATGCACTTTCTTTAAGTAGATTAGATAATATCAGTGAAGATTGTATACTAGGTTCTAAATTCATTACCAGAGTCATTCCAATATGTATAGATTATGTAAATATGGTTTTTATATGCACAATAAATGGTAGAATTTTCTCATTCCCTTTATCAAACCAAAGTAACCCAAAATGCAAAACCATTTCTAGAGAAGATAGACCCATCCAAGTCCCTTTAACATAATTGTCTAAAATGGAAAGATGTATTGCATATGCAAAAATCCCTAAAGATAAATCTCTTTCTGAAATTTTTGCTAAGATAGAAAAATGTTGTACTTTAGAAATCCCCAATGCATTTTGGAGTAGAGAAAAATACTTTGTGACTCTGCCTTTTGATCCCCTAAAAAATCTCGTTCCATAGAAATCCCTTGCAGCAGTCATGACTCCCTCTGAAAGAGAATTCTACTCAAATGAAATAAATGATATTTTGGGAAAAGGCCTTATTGAACCATCTAAAAGTCCCTGGTCACGCAAAACATTTGTAGTTAATAAATATTCATAGATAAAAAGAGGCAAGCCAATATTGGTAGTTGACTACAAACCTCTGAATAAAGTTTTGCAACCTGTCAAATATCCTCTTCCTAATAAATCTTGTTTGTTGCAAAGAATAGTAGGATGTACCATATTCAACAAATTTGACCTTAAATATGGATTTTATCAAATCGAGATAGAAGAAAAAGACAGATACAAGACTACTTTTATTGTCCCACATGGTCAGTATCAATGGAAAGTACTCCCATTTGGAAACAATAATGCCCCATCTGAATTCGAGAAAAGTATGGAAGACATCTTCAGATATTACTATCGGGCATTAGTCTATATAGATGATATTTTGATATTCTTAAGGAATTTGCAAGAACATCTCAAGCATATGTAGATATTTTACCAGTTGGTCTTCTAGCATGGTCTTATCATATCAAAATTTTGGGCTTTAAATTTTCGAGATTCAAGATAAATAAAGGTCAAATAATTCTTCGGGAACATGTTTTGAAATACTACGTTAGACCATTTTATAGCTCCAACAAAGGTTGAAGAAAAACTGAGTGATTTGGAATGAAGATATGACAAAATATGTGCAAAGAATCAACATTCGAGGACCCTATGACAAAGAAGGAACACAATGATTCCTTGCATATGCAAACAAATAAGCAAGGCCAAGAATTATTTTATGTTGATATTGGCCTCAGATATTTGACTTGGACTGGATACTACTTAATCCTTCCATTCTGTAGTCAATAAGGATAGATTATTTAATGTGGAAATCCATCTACCTTATGTCAACATAAATGGTTTGGGTGGACTGAAGTATTTCTGGACAAATTTTTCCCAAGAATTGATTGGGAACAGAGAAGGGTTAATTTCATCCTTCATCTATAGGCCGACATGATAGTTGTTGAATCAAAATCATCTTTGGTTCAAATTTAAGCTAAGGCATCTTGGCAGAAAATACTCAACATTAGAACCGCTAGTGTACATAACTCAAAATTTTCTCCAGCTTGACCATGAAGGAAGAAGAGTTGGACAAATTACTAAACAGGCCCCGTTAAACTACAAAGTTGAATCAACATTCCAAGGAGAATTCTGTTGGGAATCATGTGCCCCAATGCTAGGATCTGACGTGGAAATATGTTTTCAACATATATTATTTTTCAGATCCTCCAACTCCACCTGGGTCCCCTTGACATTCATGTCTGATGATGATGAACGTGAGAATCATTCTTTGGATGGATGCATGTGTGGAGAAGACTCGTGTGTCTTCCTTATTGGGAATGATTATTATGATTAACCCCTGGTGGGGCGCTTAAAGTAGCTCCAAAGGTGTAAGAATATTAGTCTGTCTGTCGATCTTAGTACAACATTAATATTTTTTGATATTATGGGACAGGATATCCTGGATGTTGTGGAGGACTCTCGGGTGTCAGCTTCGGTGTGTGGTGGCTTAAATGCTACCTTCCTATCTATGATCCCAAAATGTGATTGACCAGATAGCTTTGAAGACTTCGGGCCAATTGCTCTTTGTAATTTGATTTATAAAGTTATTATGAAAATTATTGCTAATAGGCTTAAAGTTTTTTTCTCCGAGGCTTTTACAACTAATCAGTTTGCATTCTTAAAGGGGAGGCAGATTATGGATGCGGTTGGATTGGCACAAGAAGCATTGCATAGCATGGATATTAAGAAGAAAAAGGCCGTGGTATTAAAGATTGACCTCAAGAAAGCATATGACTGTGTCAAGTGGGATTTTCTGCTGCTAGTGTTCCTGCAAATTGGCTTAAGTTTGCACTTAGTAAAATGGATTATGGGGTCTCTTTCATCTTCATCCTTTGTTATTTTAATAAATGGTAGTCTGACTAAATTTTTCAAGAGTTCGAGAGGGTTGCGCCAGGGTTTCCCTGTGTTACCATTGCTTTTTATTTTGCTGATGGAAGGTCTTAGTTTGGCCCTGCATAAAGCAGCAGGGGAAGGTTTGATCAGTGGAATTAGTGTAGACCAGATAACAAAGATGATTCATTTTCTTTTTGTAGATGATGTGCTTATATTAAAAACTAGAAATTTTGAGGAATGGAAAGCCATCCAAAAGATCTTGTTGTTGTTTTACCGTGTGGTGGGACTCCAAATAAATACTTAGAAACATGCTTTGTACTGGAATAGGTTGCATGATCATGAGGTTACTCTCTTTAAGGATTTGTTGGGTTACTACAGATTCTCAGTTTCTAGAGGGATGAAGCACCTAGGGGTGTACATAAAGCCTTATATCTATCTTGTGAATGACTGGAGGTGGCTTATTGCTAAAGTTGAGAAGCACATTTCTCATTGGACCACTAGGTGGCTAACTTTGGGTGGGTGCCTTGTTCTGGCTAACTCGATCCTAGATGATGTTCCTGTTTATTGGATGGCCTTGTTTTTCTTGCCGGTTGGTATTCTGGATTCCCTTCGTAAACATGTTTTATATTTTATCTGGACTGGAGAAAAATCCTCTGAGGGGGCACACCTTTCTCTTGGTAAACATTGGCTAAACCTTTTCATTATGGTGGTTGGGGACTCAAGCATTTAACTACCTTTAACTTATCATTGGTGGCAAAGTCTCTGTGGAAAGATCTTTTTAATCAGGGTTTATGGAGTGTGGTGTTGCGCATAAAATATCTAAAGGGGCTTGAGGTGCACCTATGGGTGAGGAGCTTTGATGGGCAACCTAGAAGAGCCTCTTTCATCTGGTGAAGCTTGATGAGAGAATTTCATGTACTGGAAGATTGGCTAGCTTGGACGCTTGGGATGGGCTCTGTGATAAGGCTTGGAGTTGATGGGATCATGGGGCTTGGGGATGCAACCTTTATTTCAAATGGACTGATAGAACTGCTACAAAAAAATGACTTTCACTATCTATTTCAAGTTTATGACAGGGGTAGAAATGAGCAGGATCACCATTGGTTTAATGCGGCGAGGATTGGCATTTGGGATGAGTATGTTGGGGAATGGAACGATTTTATACAGGTGTTGGGCAGTGCTAGGATTTTTCTATCAGATGCTCCTGATCATCTCTGATGGTCTTGGAATGGTGCCTCTGGTGAAATGACGGTTAAAGAAGCTTATAATGCATGTGCGTGGTAAAAGTTGAAGAACGTGGATATATGGTGGGATGTGATACTCAGAAAGATTAATATGCCTCTGAAAATGAAATGTTTTACATGGTTAATGTTGTTGAACAAATTCTCACATGGGACAATTTGTGTAAACGCGATTTTAATGGGCCGGGACTTTGTGTCCTCTTCTATCAAAATGTGGAAAGCGTTCAACATATCATGCATACCTGTGCATTTACCTATATTATCTGGCAGCGTGTGATGAAGCATTATGGTATTGCTTTCAATTGGCAGGGATCTGGACTTAATTCAGGCATCAGGCAGTGGATGTACCTATACCCGTCTTACAAAAGCATTCCCTTTTGGATCTGTTGGCAGATTTGGTTATATAGGAACATAATGATTTTTGAGATGAAAAGCAGATCCATGGATTGGATGGTCTCCAGAATTTTTTCAAACTATGGGAAAGGCACTGCTCTAAAGAAAAAGATCAGAATCATCAAAAATCCCCTTTTCTATGCCTCCATGATCAATGTTTTTTTTTATGGTGCTTCACAGCAGCGGGGATTGGATTGTGGAGCTCGTTATTTACTGCAATTCTATAATGATATAAAGGTTAAGTGGAAGCTGAGGATTGGGCGAGGATCAAATTCAAAAGGTGAGTTGATTGGACTCTGGGTTACTCTTTTTCTGGCATGCAGGGCTGGGCTTCAAAGAATTCATATGGTGGGTGATTCAAGAGTTATATTAGACTGGTTCAAATGTGTTACTGATCTAAATATTGTGAGGCTTTCCTGGTGGATGAGAAGAATTAGACACTTGGCTACACATTTCTCAGTGATCTATGCATACCATGTCTATAGGGAGAACAATATGGTGGAAGACTGGCTATCAAAGGAGGCACTGAGTTCATCTGATGGATTACTTATCTGGTGGGAAATAAGGGAGGGCTAGAGGGGCCCCTCCTATGCCTGCAAGCTTTATTAATTTTTGTTTTTTTTTGGATCTCTGATGCATGATCCTAGAAGTTTAGTGGTTTATTTTGAAAACGATGGATATCTGAAATTTACAGGAGGATTTTGTTTTTTCAAGAATGTATTGTAGATGTAGCCTAGTATGGTTTAAACATGTGACTATTCGAGAGATAGCGAATGTTTTGTATATTTGTGAAAATTTGTAATAGGAGATGACACGTTTTATATATTAATATATAAAGGATTTTTTTTTATTTTTTTTTATTTTTCAGTTTGAAAAAAGAAAAAGAAAAACATAGCTAACCACCATTATGCAATTAACATTATTTATTTTCAAACATAATCTATGCTATCTATTGTCTCTCTTCACGCTTCTTAATACTAACTACATCGATGGTAAAAGTGATTGGTTAAAATGAATTGCAAAGACATTGGACAGTAAAACTGGATAGTCAAGTCATTAAAATTTCATTGAAAGATTACATGTGATTGGGAACCGTAAAAGGGTCAAACAATTGATCCTTTAGACTACATCATTTGTCATTGCATGGAGCATGGGGATGTCATGTCAAGGAGATGATTTGTTGTGCAAAGCCGATACAGTGTACACATGGAGAAACAATATTTAATATACATCTGAACTTAATATATTGCAAATTATGTCCAGTTATGGATCAAATTCAATGGTTGGTTGTTAGTTATGTGACTATACACTGGCAGCTGTACCAGTCGTTAGGATTTCTTGTTTTCTTTCTTGATTTAGTTGTAATGTTTCTATCCTATAAGGTTCATCCTTTCATATAATACAAATGCATTCTACACATTCTTGTTCCCATCCTGTCTTCTCTGTATTATCTTCTTTACTTCTTATTTTTTCATGGTATCAGATCTTAGGATGTAAGCCTCTTCAAAGAGCCTGGAAATAAGCCCAATCCTAGGAGGAGGAGCACATAGGATACGTTGTCTTACAGATGAGAGTACCAGAGGTAAGACTTTTCACAGAGCTTGGAGAGAAGTTTGCTCAAAAGATCCTTGGAGACAACACAACAGAGTGCAAATTTGAGCCATTAAATCAAGCTCAGAAAGGACAAGGAGTGCGTAGAAGAGGTGAATGTTTTTTCAGCCATTAGATCTAGACGAGAGAAAGAGTAGTCGTCATATCAAGAAAAAGTTCACAGGTTTTAATTTCCGAAGTTCTTCGGACTTCGCGTATTCGGTGATTTCGTGCAAAGATTCCAGAGGAGTCAAAATCTTGCGAAGTTTCGAAGCTTGAAACAAATATGGTTCGTCGATCCAAGCAGAGGACGTGTGTCAGACGATCTGCATATTCGACGATCCGGTGCTTCAAAGGATAGTTGGTATTGTACATTACAGAAGCCTTGAATCCAATATCCACCGTAAGATTGGAGGACACGTGGCGTTTGATCAACACTTCGTTGGTTTGTTGTTCGGGAGGAATAACCGAAGGAAGTTATCAAAGTCTCGAAGGTGAGAATTAGATACGGACCGTTGGAGCCAGAGGGGACACATGTCACGCGATCCCACACTTCAACGCTAGATAAATTCAGAGGTCTAAGGAGTGTGAAGGATCCTCAGTCGCCGAAGGGTTGGTTGCCCGAAGTTAATCTTAGCCATTGGTTTCATTGGACACACGACGTCATTGCAAAAGTTTGGAAGATAAGTATTCCAGAAGAACTAAGGTTTGTTGAGTCAAGAAATCTCAAACCCTTGAAGCTCCGAAGAGCCGGAGTAGATCCAGACCATTGATCGAAGTGGACATGTGGTAGGAGATCCTGCACTCTGGCAGATAACCACTTCGGAGGAAAGACGGTTGCATGAAGCAAGAACTCCCGGAGGCATGAAATCTCGAAGTTCATTTGGACTGTTGAAGGTTGTGAACATGTGTCAACAGATCTGACACTTCGAAAGGTTAACACTTCGAAGGTTTGAGGTGTTGTGAGCCTCGAAACTCCTGAAGATCCAAATGTCAAAATAAATCTCAGTCATTCAAACAAGAGGACATGTGGAGGCTGATCTCACACTTCGGATATTCGACACTCCGAAGGTCAACACGTATTAGCATATGGAAACTCCTAAACGTCAGAGTTCCGATGTAAATCTTGGTTGTTGGTTTGTCGAGGTCTGAGGGTCGTTGGATCCAACTCGACGAGCATTGAAAATCCCTGAAGGCCGAATTCTCAAAGTAATTGTGAGTCGTTGATCTTTGCACCAATTTGGCTATTCGACCATTAGACTATTCAGAGGAACTGAGGCCTTCATGCGTCAAAACGCCCGAAGCCCAAAGTTCCGAAGCACCTAGTTTTCATCCCCCAGTCACATGAGAATCTGAACATTAATTTTTTTTTGTCTCTCGAGTACACTCAGATAGCCCAATTCCACCATTAGAGGGGCTAAAGTCGATAAACAATAGAGCTCGGAGTTCTGACTCTGTAGATCTAGTGCTCAGATAGTCAGATCCAGCCAGATCGAAGCTAAAGAAGTGGTTTGCCCCGCATTTTTCGGCACGAAGTCAAATAGAGAACTTTGCGGACCTGGTTTTACGTGCGGGAAATAGGTAAAGCATGAAAATATATAACAATTTTTTTTCCTGTTCAATCTCTTTTCAAGATGGCCACCTCTAACCATTTAGGATCAACACAAGGACCGATTCTTCTTGGAAAGAACTATGAATTTTGGTCTCTTAGAATGAGATCCTTCTTACAAGAACAACAGTGTTGAGATCTAGTGGATCTTGGCTAAATGGAACTAGATCCAACAACCCTAGCTGCTATGACCAATCAAGAGAGAGTTGCTCATGCATATCAGAGGAACGTAGAGAATAAGGAAAAAATTTGGATTCAAAACTCCGTGGATGACTCAATTTTCTCCAAAATCACAGAAGTTGTTACTTCAAAAAAGGCCTGGGACATCCTTCAATTAGCTTACCAAGGAAATGACAAGGTCAAAACAATTAAGCTGCAAACCTTGAGGACGCATTTTTAGACTTTAAAAATGACAGAGTCTGAAAACATTAATAAATTTATGACTAGAGTCATGGGAATTGTAAACCAGATCAGGTTGAATGGTGAAGAAATCCCTAATCAAAGGATTGTTGAGAAAGTCCTCAAAAGTCTTCCAAAGAAATTCGAAATGGTTGTTACAACCATCCTTGAATCCAAGGATTTGGCAAATTTTTCCATAGATGAACTAATGGGTTCTCTATTGACACATGAGACCAGACTACATCTCGACGATGAGTCAGTAGCCAATTCCTTCAAGACTCAATTCTCCTTCAGCAGAGGGAGAGGGAGAGGCAGAGGTCACCGAGGAAGAGGGAGAAGTCCAAGTAACAATCACTCAGGTGAAGGTCATAAACATCAAAACCAAAATCAGAATATCCAGCCTCAAAGAGGTAGAGGGAGGAGATCAAATGAAAAAGAAAGCATATAATGTTATTACTGCAAAAAGTATGGGCACTACGGATGTGAATGCCATAATAAGCAAGCATATCAACACTCAAGAAGATTAAATGTCTCAAATCATGAAGGAGAAACCTCAAATGGAATGTTTCTCTGATGCCACAAGACTGAAGAACAACACAAAGACCTTTGGTTGCTAGACAGTGGATGAAACAATCACATGATAGGTAACAAAGATTTACTTTCATGCATTTATTATTTTGTTTCATCTGATATTACATTTGGAGATGACTCTTTAGTCAAAGTTCAAGGAAAAGGAATTGTACTTATTCTCTCTAAAAAAAATGTAAAGAAAGAGACAAACGATGTCTATCACGTTCCAGATCTGAAACATAATCTGTTAAGTGTAGGAAAACTCATTGAACATGGCTATAAGGTACTTTTTGAAGGAGCCTCATGTAGGATATATGACAAAACCCCCAACATAAAATTGATTTATGAAATCCACATGACTAGGAATAAAGTGTTTCCCCTGACCCTTAGAGATGCAAATTTGATCCAATCTTATGCACAAAGTGCATCCACCCCCGATGAAATTATGATTTGGAATGCGAGATTTGGACATCTACGCTTTCAAAGTCTAGGCCTTCTACAGAAGAACTCCATGGTAAAAGGTCTACCTATCTTCAAAGAGAAAAATCACCCATGTGAGTCTTGCATTCTTGGAAAACATAAGAGAACAAGCTTTCCACGGTCCTCCACTCAAGCCAAACAACACCTAGAGTTGGTTCACACTGACTTATGTAGACCAATGCAAACAAAGTCAATAGGTGGTAGATTTTATTTCCTAATATTTGTTGATGACTTTAGCAGGAAAATATGGATCTATTTCCTCAAACACAATTCTAAAACCTTTGCAAAGTTTAAAGAGTTCAAGGTTGAAGTTGAAAAACAGAGTGGGAAATATGTGAAGATTCTCAGGTCAGATGGAGGAGGAGAATAATGTTCAACAAAATTTTCACATTTCTGCAAATCACAAGGCATAATCATGTTAACCACAACCGGGTATACTCCACAACAAAATGGAGTGCCTGAGAGGAAAAAGAAGACTATAATGAACATGGCAAGGATCCTTCTCAAAGAGAAATGTCTGTCAAATATATTTTGGACCGAAGCAGTAGCATGCTCAATTTATCTCCTTAATAGATCTCCAACCTCTAGTGTCAAGATGAAGGTCCCTCAAGAAGCATGGAGTGGGACAAAAATGAATATTGCTCATCTTAGGACTTTTGGATTCATTGCATTCACTCACATCCCTTCCAAATTGAGGAAGAAACTTGATGATCGAAGTGAGAAATGCATTTTTGTTGGCTACAATGAGACATATAAAGCCTACATACTCTACAATCCGATTTCAATGAAACTAATTCTCAGCAGAGATGTCAAATTTCTTGAAAATCAGTTCTGGAGTGAGTCTGAAAAATGCCCCATGGAAAGTCAAAATCCATTGCTTCCACTTCCTGAAAACACAGAAAATTTAGGACATCAAGCAAATCAGCTTGTCCTTCCAATATTGTAGGTACAAGGACAACCTGAAAGTTCTCAGGACAACTCTTCTTCAAGGAGAAATTCATCCTCTAAATTTCAAAATCAGTGAACTCAAAGTTTGAGAGAAATCCATTAGCAGTTGGATGATGTTGATCAACGAAATATTTTTTCATTAATGTCATGTCAACCTACATGTTTTAAAGAGGTGGCTAAAGAGCCACATTGGGTTCAATCCATGAACCAAGAGATTGACTCCATTGAGAAGAACAAGACATGGGATCTTGTTGATCTGCCCAAACATAAGACAAGTATTGGTGTCAAGTGGGTTTACAAAACTAAACTCAATGAAAAGGGGTAGATTGAAAAACACAAAGAAAGACTTGTTGCCAAAGGATTCTCACAACAACCAGGCATTGATTATGGTGAAACTTTTTCTCCAATAGCAAGGTTGGACATTGTAAGGACTCTCTTAGCCATCACAAATAAACACAAATGGAAAGTATACCAGATGGATGTCAAGTCCATTTTCCTGAATGGTGTCTTAGAAGAAGAGGTCTATGTATTTCATCCACCTAGATTTGAAGTCAAAGAGCAGCTAGCCAAAGTGTATCGGTTGAATAAATCCTTGTATGGTTTAAAGAAAGGTCCAAGAGCTTGGTATAACATAATTGACACTTACTTGATCAAGAGTGGCTTCACCGGAAGCCAAAATGAGCCAACTCTATACACCAAAACAGATCAACAAGGTAAAATTCTGATTGTATGTTTATATGTTGATGACATGAAATATATTGGAAATCTTGAGTTAACTAGTTTTAAACATGCCATGCAATCTGAGTTTAAGATGACAGATCTTGGCATAATGAAATATTTTTTTGGGATTGAGGTTGACCAATCAGCCAAAGGGATTTTTGTCTGTCAGCAAAATTATGCAGCAAACATCATCAAAAGATTCCGCATGGAAGACTAGAATCCAACAGTCACTCCTATACCCCTAGGCACAAAATTGAGCAAGCAAGATGAAGGCCCTACAGTGGATTCTACCTTGTACAAAAATTTAGTAGGAAGTT
Organism: Picea engelmannii; assembly: GCA_009831015.1. NCBI lineage: Eukaryota > Viridiplantae > Streptophyta > Pinopsida > Pinales > Pinaceae > Picea > Picea engelmannii. The sequence continues at coordinate 66,865 of ML818023.1, forward strand.
TGTTGTATCTTACAACAACTAGGTCTGATATTATGTATGCATCTGACTTTGTTTCCAGGTTCATGGAATCTCCCAAACATTCTCACTGGAAGATGGAGAAAAGGATTCTGAGATATGTTGTTGGCACTCTCAATTTTGGTTTATGGTACACTCAGTCTGAAGATAACCATCTTTCTGGTTACACTGACATTGATTTTGCAGGCAACTTAAATGACCGAAAAAGCACCTCAGGGCATGCTTTTCACCTGGGCACGAACCTGATTTCTTGGGCATCAAAGAAACAACCCATTGTCTCAATATCTTCTGCAGAGGCAGAGTATGTTGTTGCTACCTCAACTTCCAGTCAAACTCTGTGGCTGTGAACACTATTGAATGACATGTCACATACAGAAAAGGAGCCAACTCCTATCTTCTGTGACAACACTTCAACAATTTCTTTATCTAAAACTCATGTTTTTCATAAGAAAAGAAAGCATATTGACACTTGCTTTCACTTCATACGTGAGCTAGTCAATAATGGTGAAATCACACTTCATTTTTGTGGCTCACGAGATCAACTCACAAACATTTTTACAAAGCCATTAGGAAAAAACGTTTTTGATTTTCAGAGACAACACTTGGGCATTATCAATGTTGATGTTTGTAACTGTTGAGTTTAAGAGGGAGTGTTAGTTATAACTGTAACCTCAACAATATGTGACTGTACACTGCCAGATGTTTAGGCCAGCTATACTAGTCGTTAGTATTTCTTGTTTTGTTTCTTGCCTATAAGGTTCATCCTTTCATCTAATACAAATGCGCTCTACACATTCTTGTTCCCATCCTGTCTTCTCTGTATTATATTCTTTACTTCTTATTTTGTCATTGGTTACCGTTGACTTTGCTCCATACCCATTCCATGAATAGAATCTGCAATCAAGATAAGGTTGTTTTTAATATACCGATGGTGAGTGGATATTGTTCACTTATGGATCATCGATGAATTTTTTATCAATTTTATTTTTATTTTAAGACTAAATAGATAGGCATTGTTTAAGGAAAACAATATCCACTCTACAATATGTTGAAATATACACCATAAGATTTAAAGCAACTTTAAATTCAAGGGTGCATATTCCACCTTATACAACATTAAATGCATTGTTGTGAGGTGCATATATTTAGCCATTATTTTAGCCATTGATTTGAGTGGCTTGAGTGGCTAAGACGGTATAGTGGAAGTGTCCCAAAGGTTTTTTACCATGGTGAATCCATTTATATATTCATAAATGCAATTTAAACAAAGGAAAATTGCCATTTCATCCAGATTTATGTCGTAAATTTCTGACAAGAAAAACAAATCTTAAAACAGTTAAGCAATACCTTGTTTAAAGGCGTCACTAATAACAATATACACATGTAAAGTCGAATTTTCTTTGGAATATATTCATAAATAAAATTGGCATGAAGAGGAGGATATATTTTTATTTAAAGTATTATTTTTCGGGTAGTTTAACTCCTCTAAGTTTTTGTTTTTTTGGGGGATATTTGTCCGAAATTCCACTGTAAATTCTTGAATGTGCACATTGGAGTGATTATTTGTGTATAATCCTCACTTGTTTTTCACCAAGTTGAATCCATTTCTACATTCAAATATATTTTAAATATTTCTACATTCAAAAAATTGTGATTTGGTGAAGTTAAAATTAAAAATATTTTTTATTTTAAAAAATAGTTTAATTAAAAGAAATATAAAATATAAAATTATAATAATTTTTGATTTAAAATGGAAAATATTTTTACTAAGTCAATTGTCATTAGTACATCTCATTAAGGTGTGGGTTTCATTTGCTAGACCAAGTTCAATACTCTTAAAATGTGTTTAGTCTCGAGGAGACGCCCAAAAATCCAACCATGTTAAGAATTGATACGATCCACTAGTTATTTTGATGATTTAAATGCCTCAAATATAAAATAGAAATTATTTTATCTTAAAAATAATGTTAAACTATATTATTTATTTTTAAAATTTCATGTTAAAATCTTAAACTCCTATTATAACTATTATTAAAAGTTAAAAATAAATTATATAAAAATAATATGTATATATTGTTTAATTTTGGAATATAATTATATAAAAAACTGAATATTAAGTTATATAAATTATATTTCTTGAGCAAATATCATTATCAGAAAATGATATTCTACCATTAATAACATTGAAAACAGAGGCACATTTTTCTTGAGTAAATATTTTTAATAAGAAAATGATATTCTACTATCTAAACAAAAAATATTAAATATTATTTTCATAAATCTTTTAAGCAAATTATAATGTTTAAAAGCTTGATTGTAAAAAACTTACATGCACATTTTTCTTGAGTAAATATCAGTATAAGAAGATGATATTCTACAATCTAAACAAAAAATATTAAATATTGTTTTCATAAATCTTTTAAACAAATTATAATATTTAAAAGCTTAAATGAAAAAAAAACTTTAATCAAAACAAAAATTAATTATTAAATAATTTTGAAAATGACTTTGTATAAAATATCAATATCATATGTTTTTATATATTTCTAAGTATTTAATAATTAAAACATTATTATATACTCATGTTCCTTTAACAATGCATTGAAAATATACAATTTGAAAGATTAAGAAATTTTAATATTCCTTTAACAATGCATCGAAAATATACAATTTGAAAGATTAAGAAATTTTAATATTTAATTACATATTGATTTTTAATTAAAAGTTCAATTTATTGAAAAATATGATTCAGTTCAATTCATTGAAAAACACGATTTTTCTTAAAGTAATATTTTATTTTCATAATATAATATAAATGTGGTTCATAATTTTCATGTAAAGTTTAAAATTAATATTTTCTTAAAATTTTAAAATTATTTATTATTCTATTAAAAAATCAAATTCAATTTTCCTAAAATTTATTTTCATAATATAATATAAATGTGGTTCATAATTTTCATGTAAAGTTTAAAATTTATATTTTCTTAAAATTTTAAAATTGTTTATTATTCTATTAAAAAATCAAATTCAATTTCCCTAAAATTTTATTTCAAAAATTATTTAAATTTTGTTTATATGTGGAAAAATCATAATCAAAATCAAACACAATCTTTCTAAAATTTTATTTTAATAACAACTTACAACTCTATTTATAAAATATATTATTAAAATAGTTACTAAAAAAAAGCTCAATCTTAAAATACTAATTAACATTGAAATTAATAACTATAGATATATTATTGTATACCCATGTAAAACTAAAAAACTAAAGTAAAGAAGTTGTAAAATAAGTTAATACTATAAACAAGGACACATGTAAAACTAAAAAACTAAAGTAAAGAAGTTGTAAAATAAGTTAATACTATAAACAAGGACAGTTGCCTAGCAACAAGTCCCAACTAAAGTAAAGAAGTTGTAAAATAAGTTAATACTATAAACAAGGACAGTTGCCTAGCAACAAGTCCCTGCAGAGAAGATAGTTAATGTATAGGCATGTAAAACTAAAAAACTAAAGTAAAGAAGTTGTAAAATAAGTTAATACTATAAACAAGGACAGTTGCCTAGCAACAAGTCCCTGCAGAGAAGATAGTTAATGTATAGGTTTTTGAACTGGTTTCTAGCACGTGCTTCGATGTTTATAAAACAGTTTGTTCCATAGAAACAACACTTGGGCATTATCAATGCTGATGTTTGTAACTGTTGAGTTTAAGAGGGAGTGTTAGTTATAACTGTAACCTCAACAATATGTGACTGTACACTGCCAGATGTTCAGGCCAGCTATACCAATCGTTAGGATTTCTTGTTTTGTTTTTTGCCTATAAGGTTCATCCTTTCATCTAATACAAATGCGTTCTACACATTCTTGTTCCCATCCTATCTTCTCTGTATTATCTTCTTTACTTCTTATTTTGTCATTGGTTACCGTTGACTTTGCTCCATACCCATTCCATGAATAGAATCTGCAATCAAGATAATGATGTTTTTAATATACCGATGGTGAGTGGATATTGTTCACTTATGGATCGATCGATGTAATTTTTATCATTTTTATTTTTATTTTAAGACTAAATAGATAGGCATTGTTTAAGGAAAACAATATCCACTCTACAATATGTTGAAATATACACCATAAGATTTAAAACAACTTTAAATTCAAGGGTGCATATTCCACCTTATACAACATTAAATGCCCTATTGTGAGGTGCATATATTTAGCGATTGTTTTAGCCATTGATTTAAGTGGCTTGAGTGGCTAAGACTGTATAGTGGAAGTGTCCCAAAGGTTTTTCACCATGGTGAATCCATTTATATATTCATAAATGCAATTTAAACAAAGGAAAATTCCATTTCATCCAGATTTATGTCGTCAAATTCTGACAAGAAAAACAAATCTTAAAACAGTTAAACAATACCTTGTTTAAAGGCGTCACTAATAACAATATACATGTGTAAAGTCAAATTTTCTTTGGAATATATTCAGAAATAAAATTGGCATGAAGAGCACATTGGAGTGATTATTTCTGTATAATCCTCACTCGTTTTTCACCAAGCTGAATCCATTTTTACATTCAGAAATATTTTAAATATTTCTACATTCAGAAAATTGTGATTAGGTGAAGTTAAAATTAAAAATATTTTTTATTTTAAAAAATAATTTAATTAAAAGAAATATAAAATATAAAATTATAATAATTTTTTTATTTAAAATGGAAAATATTTGTACTAAGTCAATTGTTATTAGTACATCTCATTAAGGTGTGGGTTTCATTTGCTAGACCAAGTTCAATACTCTTAAAATATGTTTAGTCTGGAGGAGACATCCAAAAATCCAACCATGTTAAGAGACCATGTTAAGAGTTGATACGATCCACGAGTTATTTTGATGGTTTAAATGTCTCAAATATAAAATAGAAATTATTTTATCTTAAAAATAATGTTAAACTATATTATTTATTTTTAAAATTTCATTTAAAAACATATGTTAAAATCTTAATCTCCTATTATAACTATTATTAAAAGTTAAAAATAAATTATATAAAAATAATATGTATATATTGTTTAATTTTGAAATATAATTATATAAAAAACTATTATAACTATTATTAAAAGTTAAAAATAAATTATATAAAAATAATATGTATATATTATTTAATTTTGGAATATAATTATATAAAAAACTATTAATAATTTAAAAAAAGCACAATTTTCTTGAGCAAATATCATTATAAGAAAATGATATTCTACCATTAAAAACACAGGCACATTTTTCTTGAGTAAATATCTTTATAAGAAAATGATATTCTACAATCTAAACAAAAAAATATTAAATATTATTTTCATAAATCTTTTAAGCAAATTATAACGTTTAAAAGCTTGATTGTAAAAAACTTACATGCACATTTTTCTTGAGTAAATCTCAGTATAAGAAGATGATATTCTACAATCCAAACAAAAAATATTAAATATTGTTTTCATAAATCTTTTAAACAAATTATAATATTTAAAAGCTTAAATGAAAAAAAACTTTAATCAAAACAAAAATTAATTATTAAATAATTTTGAAAATGACTTTGTATAAAATATCAATATCATATGTTTTTATATATATTCTAAGTATTTAATAATTAGAACATCTATTATATACTCACGTTCCTTTAAAAATCCATTGAAAATATAAAATTTGAAAGATTAAGAAATTTTAATATTCAATTACATATTGATTTTTAAAATTAAAAGTTCAATTTATTGAAAAATATGATTAAGTTAAATTTATTGAAAAACATGATTCTTTGATACTTTATTTTCAAAATATAATATAAATGTATTGAAAAACATGATTTTTCTTCGAGTGATATTTTATTTTCATAATATAATATAAATGTGGTTCATAATTTTCATGTTAAAATTTATGTTTTCTTAAAATTTTAAAATTGTTTATTATTTTTATTAAAAAATCAAATTCAATTTTCTTAAAATTTTATTTAAAAATCATTTACAATTTTGTTAATGTAAAAAAATCATAACCAAAATCAAATATAATCTTTCTAAAATCTTATTTCAAGAACAACTTACAACTCTATAATATATTAAGAAATTATTATTAAAATAATTACTATAAAAAAATGCTCACTTAAACAATCTTGAAATACTAGTTAACATTGAAATTAATAACTAAACAATCTTGGAATACTAGTTAACATTGAAATTAATAACTATAGATATACTATTGTATACCCATGTAAAACTAAAGTAAAAAAGTTGTAAAATAAGTTAATACTATAAACAAGGGACAGTTGTCTAGCAACAAGTCCATGCAGAGAAGATAGTTTATGTATAGGTTTTTGCACTGGTTTCTAGCACGTGCTTCGATGTTCATAAAACAGTTTGTTCCATAGAAACAATTGAATATTATGATTTGGCTGATCAACTATTCATTAAAAAGTTTGCATCACTCATATATTTATGTTCGGTCTCAATCCCAGAATGACACTAGATATATCACCATTATTATTATTATAATTAATTTTATTTCAACTTATATATGTTTATTATAATTGATTTTACTTCAACTTATATGTAACCTTTATTTATAGCAATTAAACAAGGTGATTCATCATTTATTGATGTATCAGTATTCCAATTAGAATAATGATTCCATTGCCTTATCCTTGTAGTTTAATCTGTCAATCAACTAATTTTTCTAGAAATTGGGGAAAAAGGACCGGGACTCCCGCGATTAGCCAAGTACTATTTTAATATGAGTAGAGTTATAAGTACTTACATTAAGTTATTAATGCTTAAACAATAATGAATTAATGGAAGATCAAGGAAACAATTAGACCATAATTCATATGTGCGTGAAAACAATTAGACCATAATTCATATGTGCGTGAGCTATCAGAAAGGTTATATAATTTGTTGGAAACTAAATAGCCAATACTTTCACGCCGAAAGACGTATACCTATTGATAACGGGCAGATTTAATATGGATTTAGTGCTTAATAAGTTTTCTATGGACAAAATTAAATATGGTTGGAATATTCTTAGTAGTCACACAAAATAAATGGCTGTGATTTCAATCATTAACTTCCTAGCTATTATAAAGACATCCTTTTATGTGTTTACTTTTTTACATTTACCTAATCATATTTAAAAATTACTTTAATCGCTAACTGATTGCCACCTAAGTGATTAACAAAAATTAAAATATTAACACCAGATAAATGAAGTTCAACCGTTTATTTGTTAATCAATAATAAAATTTTATTTGTTAATCAATAATAAAATTTAATATATTCTTTTAAAGATTCGTTTCATCTTATCAACCTTTCGACCTTGATCAACCACAATTATGTGACTATGCTAGTGGTAGTCTCAGTTCTAAATATATCAATCTAATGCAGTAGTATTTTAATCAACAAATGATCAAAATAATATGAATTATTTGCTCCGGCTTTAGCATAGAGTGATCAAAATAATATGAATTATTTGCTCCGGCTTTAGCATAGAGGCTTCTTATTGCTTCAGCTTCGATACAGACCAGTGCTTCTTTCCCTCACTATCATAATATTAGGTTCTCCCGTGGATAGGCCACCGCGTAGTACTCCCATAGGTCGCTCAATAACCTTGCCTTTCATTAATAAGATATCCCTCTGTGTTTAGCCAAGAACCCCCCAACTGCCTAGCACATGTGTGGTGGCTTGCGGTAGTCTGTCTTCATTTCCAATCTTTGACGTCCGAGTCTGGACGAGCCGCATGCATCCACCGTTTGGTTGGAATTCCCTAGGCTGGATGGATCGTCGTCTGGATTTCGTAGCTCGATGTGGGCCTCGAGTTAGCGAGTAAGGGCACAACCCAGGGAGATAAGTGCGCTTCTGATACTGACTTTAATTCAAGTAAGAGAGAGGGAATGCTCTATTCCCTAAATCTAAATCTATGAAGCAAAGGCATAGATAAAAATTCCAATTCCAACCCCAAAGCCGGATGCAAGGAATAAAATTCCAAAGCCTGGCACAACTTAATTAATTGCTGATAACTAGCCTTTATTAGGAAGAAAAGCTTTGAACTGGTTTCTCGCACGTTCTTCGATGTTCATATTGACACGTACATATTTCGAGTTGTGCATCAAATTCCACTTTGTTTGCATGCATGCATGCTGCCCCTGCATCGACTCCACATAGTTTGCATCCATCACATCACCCAGGTTCGATGCCCACCAGGGATCACTCACCCATCTGCCATGCATGTAAGATTGGACATGAATGCAGGTCCCCTCGTTATTTCTTAAGCTTGGACTGCATGCAGTGACTGTATAACACTATGTTTCGGTTCACTGAGAAGGATAAAGGAGGGGCAAGCATTGTTATGGGCCTTGCAGTGTATGAAGGATGTCTAAGCGCAAAGATGGGTGCTCTTTAACAATCACTATACGTTCCCTAACATGAGGAGCATTGATTCCTAGCATCAAATCTTGGGATCAAAACTCCAATATAGAGTACCATCATTTAAGGCGCAACACTGGAGGGTTTATTCACCAGCATATCGCCTTGCATCCTTTCCAGAAGTTCGAGAGCTCATTTAAGATCCTCTTGTTTCAGAGCCTGTTCCAGATCGAGATCCAGAGCTAGCTAAAGTTCCAGGTGACCCATATTCAGTGCCATTAGCAGAATATATCACCGTTGTTAAGTAAACAGCTTCAGTAGCAGAGCCCGTTGTTTAAGATCCCAATATTGCGCCAATTAATTGAAAGGAAGCACCACTAACAACAGAGAAAGCAACAAGGTTTGTAGTACCTATTGCAAGACCCATTCCCTTCGTCTCTGTAGTGTTTCCCTTCAAAATCTTGTGCAAGAGAGTCTCCATCCCCGCCGATATCGAACGCTTCCATAATATCGCATAGAGGTGTTCAATCTAAGGCGGAATGTATATGCGAGCAAGCACACCAGGCCTTCGAGGAAGGGGTCTTTCATTTTTTTTTTTGTATTCACAATGCACTTAATTAGGCCTGGGAATGAATCGTCTATGTATTCATTAGAACCAACATATTGAAAGGAAATGAAGGTTTATGTATATGGGAAGGCATTCGTTTTTTAATTTGCAACATGACTTCATAGTTTGGATTTTGCAGGATCTTAGAAGAGTTTAGGGGCCATATAAAGAAATATGAATAGTCATTAAGTTGTTGCTCAGGTCGTTCATTCAACGATTAGCTGGCATTCATGGCAGATCATTTTCCAGATCAACAACAGGTACGGGTGTTGTAGCAGGTACGCATTTAAATCCCTAAAGACAGAAATAGGAAAATGTAATCAATTTTTCATTTTTCGTTTTTCTCATGGAATCAATTGCTACATAAAAAATATTTTACCAATTATGCAAGAAACAAATGATACCTATTCCAGTCATTATCAGTGCTTCGTGGGAGAGTTCGACGCCTTTCGGAGAGTTCGAGGACTTTCTCTTCGAGTGCCCATTTCGTCTAGGTTTCGAATCTGGTGTTGTCCCATATACCACGCAGAGCTCGGTCCTGGCTCGGTCCTGGCAAGAGCAACACATGCAAAGGTCGGTCCTGAAAAGAGCAACACATGCCAGTCCTGGCAAGAGGGTATGGGGTTGTGGAAAGAGTATCAGAGGGCGTCCCATATATCACGCAGAGGTCGGTCCTGGCAAGAGCAACACACTCATAGGTCGGTTCTGAAAAGAGAAACACAACAAAGAAAGCATCTTAGTAAGGAGCAAAGGCCTAGGTAAGAGCCAACTTCATAGACATACCAAATGCTTTTGTAAAGGATAGTGAAGCAACACGTAGGTTTGCATGTTGGTTTCGGTGGTAATAACGTATTAAAGAAATAACAAATGCAAAGAAATACAATGTTGTAGGGGCTATAAGTATCTTCACAAACATTTAATGTGAAGAAGTAATGCTAGAATAATTTCCAGCATTACTTAGTTGGGAAACAAAATTCTTTAAATGTGTGCATGTAAAGAAAGAAAAGATAATATATTGTCGGTCAGTGCTTCGGGAAGAGGCCAAATGATCTTTGAGGATCGCCTTCCTTCTTTGCCGGCGGTTATTCACAAGATTCTGGTCTCTTTCAACTGGCAACCGTCTACGGTTCAGTGCTTCCCACATAAAGCTTTTGATTTTGAATTGGCGGAGGGTCACACCATTGCTTTTTTCGACGGTGCTGCTCAGTCAAGTGGATTTTGTTGCGGGGCCACCCGTCAAGAATCACAAAGTGGTTCATCAACTGTGGAGTTGGTACAAATACAAAAGCTGAGCTCATGGGTTTATGGGCCACACTCACTCTCGCTGCCTTTTGGTCTATCAACCACTTACACGTCCATGGCGACTCGAGAGTTATTATTGAATGGATAACTCAAAAGTGCAAGCTTCATTCCATCCATATAGAAGGCTGGATGCAAAAAACGAGGGAACTTTCTAAGCTCTTCTCCGACATCAACTTTCTCCACGTTCCTCGCTCTCACAATAGGGAAGCAGACGCTCTCTCAAAGAGGGCCCTAAATGAAGTGGTAGGGAGGCTCTCGGTCTACCACTGTGATAGAGGGATTGAGAGCCCCATTTCCTCCATAAATATTTTTGAATGATGCCGCCTGCCCCCCTTTGCAGTAGAACTGAAGGCAGCCATTGGAAAGTAGAATTGAAGGTAGCCATTGGAAAGTCTTGGTCACTCGAATTTTGCAACAATCTTACTCCAGCATTGCTAGTCTAGTATCATTTGATTTTGCTGATTATAGATTGTATTGGTCCTTAATGCTAGTGCATTCTGACCTCAAGCTCGCTGCAGTTTTTATTGTAAATGAATTTATACTCTATATAAATTTGAGAATTTTTTTTTGAAAAAAAAAAAAGAGGGTAAACCTAAAAACTTAGGTTAAACTGTATGAAATTTCAAACTAAAATTTATGAATCTTTAGGTTAAAACAACCTCAACCCATTGATTTTTGTGCCAAACTAATAAAAACAAAAAAAATCGATTACTAATAGTCACTAGCCCGAAGGGTAGGGACTAATAACACCTATCATTGAAGAATAACATTATTAATAGTATATATAACACCCATCATTGAAGAATAACATTATTAATAGTATATTATATCAGTCTGAAATCCATATAGACATCATATCTTCAGTTTCAAGAAAATATTTTTTTGGAAAAATTATTAAAAAATTGTAAGAGTGATTGCATATGATATAAAAAAGTTTTTAATTTTATGTTTTGAGAAACTAATTTGATACATTACAAAGTAATTTTTTTTGAAATGCAATTAAAGCTTCAAGGTTCATCCCTAAAATTCATAAATCCTTATCATAGTAACTGTAAGGCCTTCTGTGACACCCACTAAGTGTGCATGCTTCCTGGGAAAATTTGGCGACAGGACAGACGAAGAGCATAAGGGGGAAGCGATTGGTCGAGAAAGAACTTGTATTATGGGCATGGACATGAGCACCTTAGGGAACAATGGTGACATGTGAATCCAAGGGGGCACACACCTTTCTTCCCTTGTGATGAACGACAGAGACTTGGGTTGTGTTTGGGCAAGGAAGAGGCAACTTGGGAGCATTCCCAAGGAGTGGACTTGTCTTCCCTTGGAAAATGGGTGCACCGAAGTGGTTGGATGACCCCACCAACATACCCATAGAGATTCACGATGATTGACACAAGAAAGAGCACAAGGCAAGGGGCACGCGCCCAAGGATGGGGCACGTCGGTCCAAGAGATGCAATGGTTGATGGGTGGATGAGCTTGTTTGGCGCACTGGGTCTAAAGAGGGGAGCGATAGTTGGGTTGAGTGTGACAATTCACTAAGGGGAACGACACACCAAAAATACATGACATTTCACACATGTGACCCTTGGAGTCCCTATAAGAGCACAAGGGTGCACAACCAAAGTTAGAAGGAGGTGTCAAGGAAAAAGACATGAATGCATGAGGTTGGGCAAAAACGTGGGGTGCACCTCAGGCTGAGGCAAGGAGGAGTATCTGAGGAAAGTCTTGGTGTGAGAGATTCGCAAGTTTGGACAATTTTGTTGTATGGGGTAGAGTCGTGAGACTCTTCCCATTTATGTAACTCAGAATATAACACCCTCTTTGTAAAGAATTATTTATCTTTCACAATATAATAAATGAAGTTGGGTATTAGGCACCACTGGTGTCGCCCTCACTATATCTATGTCTCTTGTCTTTCACATATTTTCTGTTGTCTGGAAGAATGACTTAGAAGTGTTAAAGAATGTTAACAAATGTCTAAGTATAAAACAATTGATTTGCATAGATTAAGGATGTGACTCATCCATATCCTAGAACAAAGTATGGGTATGCTCTAGGTGAAAAGACGTAGTCCGGGTGAAATATCATTAGTTGAGCCAAGCTGCCAAGTGAGAACCGCTGCGGTGTTGCACACCCACGAGATGCCAAGGTTGGACTTGGGCATGAATCTTGGGGGTGTGATAGAGGGTATTAGAGAAGTTCTACAATCAATAAATTTGTGAAGCAATGTCACATGATATGACATGATTTGCATAGTCCAGAAATGGGGTGACTGAGGGTGGTGTGACTCCTTGGACAAGGGCATATGAAGTCCTATGATGGAAACAAGCCATGGATGACTCAAGGCATGTCAAATCAAGTATCCCACCGTGACCTAAGCCATAAGAGACTTGGTTCATGCAGTGAACCGAGATCTATAGGGACTTGCAACAAAGCAACTTTTAACCAAGTGGTGGACCAAGGGGTGCTCCCACACAGTCTACGAAAGATGAGCACAATGTAGGTATGTTGTATTGTGATTTTTTTTTTCTTTTTCACTTAGCACATAAAGAGTGGCAAGGCTTGGTTTGCAACAAGTTGAAAAGGATTGGTGTGTTGGGTGACTTGGGTGGAAAGCTTGGAAACCAAGACCATCATTTATGTTTTGTGGATCTGGTTATCAACGAAAGAATAATGCAAGATTTGGTTAACTCAGGTGACTCGTGCAACTTTCTGAAGATTGAGGTAGAGAAGGAGTTGGGACTTAGAGTCTCCCCATGCAGAGATGCAATGAAAGTAGTAAACTCTAAGGTGAAGGAAGCAGTTGACATTTCCTCCTCAATTCACATTCGACTTGATAAGTGGAAAGGTCGAGCTAACTTCATAGTGATTCCTATGAATGAATTTGAGGTGATTCTTGGGAAAGTGTTCCTAAGGAGGACACATTCGGTCTTCATGCCATGGATGGACAAGATGGTTATACTTGGTGAATAGAAGGCTTGGGTTGTCTGCACAACCACAAGAAAGTCTGGTGGAAAGGTCCAAGTTGTGTCTGCACTGAGTATGAAGAGAGAAACAAATCAGAATAGATCACATATTTATGTAGAAGTCGTTGGGGAAGTTCAAGAGGATGGAGTGGAGATACCTATTCCACATGAGCTCACTGACTTGTTGCGTAAATTTGTGGAAATAATGTCGGATGAGTTCTCGAATGTGCTCCCACCACTGTGACACACTATTGACCACCGTATAGAGCTAGAGCCTCAGATGCAGCTACCAGAAAGAGCTCCTTACCGATTTTCTAGACCTGAGTTAAATAAGTTGAAGCGACAATTGACATAATTGATTGATGTTGGCCTCATTCATCCATCTAGGTCCCTGTATGGTTCCCTTGTTCTCTTTCAAAAGAAGAAGTACACTTTAGAGCAGAGAATGTGTTTGGATTACCGAGCATTGAACAAATAGAATGTGAAGAACTAATACCTGTTGCCTTTAGATGCTAATTGATTTAACAAGTTCTCGAAGGCCAAAGTCTTTTCAAAGATAAACTTGCGACATGGGTATTATTCGACGCAGATTGTAGATGGAGATGAGGCGAAGATAACCATGGTGATGAGGTATGGGAGCTATTGTAACACCCTGTTTCCCCCAGATTGTAAATATAACCGGACTGGCCAAGGACTATGGCAAAACTCATAAGTATGAATATGTGATGTAAATGGACCTGCAAGAGGAGGTCAACGAATGTAAATGACAGTTTGAATTTATGGCAGAATTGCTTAGAGGGGATGTGCGGAATAGAGACCACGATGGTGGTGGATGACACCTGAAAAAGGGGCGTTAACTTCCACCAAGGATTAAAGACCGTATTTGGACTCCACTGGCCCGGAGAACCAAAAGCGGCTCACTAGCCCTGAATTTAATGCCTTGCAGGCCGGTAAGTTGATGGATTGATGAGGGATGGGGAGGTGAACCGCCCATCCGTAGAGCCATCATGAATGACCAGCGCAAGGTTAATCGAGCCACACGTGACCTCGCGAGAGGATAAGGCGTACGGATGAAATGATTGAAGCGGGCAGACGCGAGGGGAACTCTGGCAATTTTTACGCAGAGTGAGTGATTGCAGAGAGGAAGGATTGCAACCTTCGCTCCTGGGCACTGGCAGACCGAGAGACACAGGCCTCAAGACATCGTGGTCTCAGCTTGGGGGTGGCTAGTGGTAAATCCAGTAGGAGTCGCTACGCCTACGGTTGGGTGGAAACGAGCACCCCTCTCAGCAGTCCCTTCCATTACTGAAGTTATATCTGATAAGTGTTTTACTTATATTGCATTCTGAAATTTATATGTTGTCATATATATTCATGGACTGTGGAATTGTAAATGTTTCCTGTGAAGGAATTGTCTGAACAACAATTGTTAATACGGAGTAGATGTTAGCTCATAGAACTTGTGAAATTGTGAAGAATTACAGCATATGAGTATCCGCGTAGTGTTTGATACGCATAGGTCGATATATGCTTATTACAAAGGATATCATGCACGAATTTCGTCAATAAAATGAAGTTATCCATGCCCAGCTGCTCTCGGGAAGTTGTCTTCCTTTATCTGCTCCCGGGAATGACCTGGTAAGGATCTCTTCACAGAGACTCCCTCCTCAGAAAGGTTCACCCAAAACCAAGAATAAGGATTCGAACGCATAGGCCTTATTAACCCTGTACGAGGAAGAACGATCCTATTTAGGTCCAAGATAGTAGTGTTGTGTGATAAATAAGTCAACGAATGAGATCTCGTCGGAGTGAACCATAGTCATTCACAACCATTAGATTGATGAAAGTAACGCAGGAGTTACATGCCTTGCCCTCTCTCATCGTGAGCAACGAGAAATTGGGATCGCAAACCCCAAGACCCAAAAGAACGAATCTGGACCGTTAGATTTCGGTTCACATTACCCAACAGCCGCTGAATCCGGAGAAGCTGCACAGGGGTTCAGCGCAGAGGTAGACGCGCGAGGGAGTGATTTGAGCCATTAGATCTGGAGTAGAAATCCCGTAAACTGTTGGATCGGGAAGAGTTGCACCGGAGCTAAACTCTAGCGTGCAGGGGAAGAGTCCTAGCCGTAGATCTTGGCAGGACACGTGTCGGCGTTTTGGGAGGCATCGGGATTTCACTCATCGAGGATTTTAGGAGTGTAGAACCGTTGCACAATGAAATCGCGATACGCGATTTCCCGATTGAATCTGGACCGTCCATTATGCATGACGCGTGTCAGGAGATCCGGAGGGGAATCGGGATATTTGCCATCGAGAGATCGACATTCCCGTGGACAAGTACTCGGGGAAATCCAAGTGAAAACCCCGACAAGATCTGAGCCGTCAAACAGCAGGGACACATGGCAGAGGATCCCAGAGAGTCGGAGTTCGGCATATCGGGGTTTTTAAATACATAGAACTCTTGCCATCCAGAATCGCGATCCGTGATTTACCGATAGGATCTGAGTCGTCCATCTGAGGGACAGGTGTCGGAGATTAAGGCGTTATCGGAGTTTGACGCATCGGAAAATCGGAGTTCTCGAGGCCATGAGAACCAAGACCTCATAAGTCCCGAAACCCCGAGAATCAATCCGGGCCGTCCGTCCGTGAGGATAGGTGGCAAAGGATCGGGTGCCTTCGGAGTTTTATTCATCGGAGTTTTCGACGGTAAGGAAATTGTGCATGAGGAAATCGCGACCCGCGATTTCCCGATGAGATCTGAGCCGTTCATGACGAGGACGTGTGTCAGAAGATCCCGAGGGTTCGGGGTTCGAAAATTCAGGATTATCGATGACAAGAAACTCACGACAGGAGGAATCGCGAAATCCCGAAACGCGACGGTCCCCTAGTTATAGCACCCCAGTGGAGGACAGGTGTCACTCCACGCCATCATAGGAAGTGTGGTCCATAGGCGTCGGAACAAGGGACAAATGTCGGAAGATCAAGCTTGGCCGTGAGTTCACGCCCAGTGGCATCGGGGATCGGGGAATCAGAATTTGCGAAGGCATGTGCATCGCGACATCATAAACCCCGAAACCCCGATGGGTAGCTATAGAGT
>ML818023.1:83338-96250 GCA_009831015.1 Picea engelmannii
TTCTGGGAGGCATCGGGATTTCACTCATCGGGGATTTTAGGAGTGTAGAACCGTTGCACAATGAAATCGCGATACACGATTTCCCGATTGAATCTGGACCGTCCATTATGCATGACGCGTGTCAGGAGATCCGGAGGGGAATCAGGATATTTTCCATCAGGAGATCGGCATTCCCGTGGACAAGTACTCGGGGAAATCCAAGTGAAAACCCCGACAAGATCTGAGCCGTCAAACAGCGGGGACACGTGGCAGAGGATCCCAGAGAGTCGGAGTTCGGCATATCGGGGTTTTTGAATACATAGAACTCTTGCCATCCGGAATCACGATCCGCGATTTATCGATAGGATCTGAGTCGTCCATATGAGGGAAAGGTGTCGGAGATTAAGGCGCTATCGGAGTTTGACGCATCGAAAAATCGAAGTTCTCGAGGCCATGAGAACCAAGACCTCATAAGTCCCGAAACCCCGAGAATCAATCCGGGCCGTCCGTCCGCGAGGACAGGTGGCAAAGGATCGGGTGCCTTCAGATTTTTGTTCATCGGAGTTTTCGACGGTAAGGAAATTGTGCATCAGGAAATTGCGACCTGCAATTTCCCGATGAGATCTGAGCCGTTCATGATGAGGACGCGTGTCAGAAGATCCCGAGGGTTCGGGGTTCGGCAATTCGGGATTCTCGATGACAAGAAACTCACGACATGAGGAATCGCGAAATCCTGAAACGCGACGATCCCCTAGTTATAGCACCCCAGTGGAGGACAGGTGTCACTCCACGCCATCATAAGAAGTATGAGCCATAGGCGCCGGAACAAGGGACAAATGTCGGAAGATCAAGCTTGGCCGTGAGTTCACGCCCAGTGGCATCGGGGATCGGGGAATCGGAATTTGCGAAGGCATGTGCATCGCGACATCATAAACCCCGAAACCCCGATGGGTAGCTATAGAGTGGTGGACATATGGTAGAAGGTCACATGAGAACGGAGCTAGCCTAGAGGGCTAATGCGTTAGGGTCATATCGGGGATCGGAGAATCGCGAGTTCCGAGGACTCGTGAATTGCGACATCAGGAAACCCGAAACTCCGATAGGAGTTGCTCGAGAGGAAGTAAGACCACGGCCGTAAAGGCAGTGAACCACAGGCTTGGCCTGGGGAGCTAATGCGTGAGGAGCGCATTGGAATATGGAGGATCGCGAGTCATGGGGGTGAATGAGTTTGACATTAGAAACCCCGAATCCCGATATTTAACCAGGGGTTGGCATTTCGCAAATGGCGGTTTTCTGGAGATTTCTCACTTGTGGGAGATTAATCCAAAGTTTTTAAAAATTATGATAGTGGGTGTGTTACAACTATGAGTTCCTAGTGATGCCTTTTGGGTTGTGCAATGCCCCTGCAACCTTTTTCACATTGACGAATGATGTGTTGCGGTAGTTTTTGGACAAGTTCATTGTGGTGTATTTGGATGACATCGTAGTGTACAATGAAAGTATATAGGAGCACAATAAGCATTTTACACATGTCTTTGAGGTGTTCCGACCCAGTTGTTCTTGAATAATTCTAAGTGTGTTTTTAGGAAGACTAAGATACCATTCTTGGGGCATTGTATAGGCTAATGTTGTATTCGCATGGACCCTGAGAAGGTCAAAGAAATCAAAGATTGGGAAGATTCGTAGATAGTTCATGATGTGAGAGTCTTCCTTGGACTAGCCAACTACTATCACAAGTTCATAGAGGGCTACTCCAATATTGTTGCATCACTGACTGACTTGTTGAAAAAGGAGAAAGCATGGAATTGGATAGAGAGGAGAAATTTTGTGTTTGGAGATCTAAAACACAAAATTGTCACCGCTCCCGTGTTGAAGATGCCAAACATTAAGAAATTGTTTAAAGTGCATACAGATGCATCAATATTTTCCATTGAAGGGTTTTCAATGGAAGACAAACATTCAATTTCCTTTGAGAGAAGAAAGCTCTAAGATCGTGAACGAAGATACCCCATTCATGAGAAGGAGATTATTGTAGTCATACATTGTTTGTAGACTTGGAGACATGACTTGTTGGGTTAGTCTTTTGTCATGAAGACATAAAAATTTGCAAAAATATACTTCGCGAAGCAACAAAAGTTGTCACCCAAGAAGGAAAGGTGGAAAAACTTCCTTGCGGAGTTTGACATGACCATTGAGTATAGGTTGGGTAGGAAAAACAATAGTGTATATGCCTTGAGCAGAAAGGTACAACTCACAGTCCTAGAGGAGGAGGACGAGTTGCTTATATTTGGGGGCAATCAGATTTATGTCTTGGAAGAGTTGCACGAAAAGATCAAGGAAGGGTTAGATCATGATCATACAATGAAGAACATCATGAAGCAGGTGAAGGGTGAAAAAACATAGAATTTTTGGCTATGCAATGGACTGTTGTACTTTGAGGAGCGAATCTATGTACTTAAGTCATCCAACCTTGGGAGGGAACTCGTGAAGGAATGTCATGACTTGCCCTAGGCTGGCCACTCAAGAAAACATGGATACTTTTGAGAGCGGATGAAGTAGGATGTGGAGGAGTATGTTCGCACTTGCCTTATATGTCAGCAGAACAAGACAGATGCCAGAATGAGAGCATGATTGTTGCAACCTTTACCAATTCCGGAGAGGCCATGGATGAGCGTCTTGATGGATTTCATCACACAAATTCTGATGGTGTAGGGATACAACGATATTTTGTTCATGGTGGATTGATTTTCCAAGTATGTCATATTCATTAAGACGACGATGCCTTGCACCGCAGAAGAAGTTGTGAAGTTTTTTTTCAAGCACATAGTGAAATATTGGGGTCTTCTTCTGAATATTGCATAGGATAGGTATGCAAGGTTCATAAGTAATTTTTGGACAACATTGTTCAATCTAGTGGGGACAATTTTTTTGAAGAGTTCATCCTACCATCCACAAACAAATGTGCAGATCAAACGAATCAACGCACTTGTGGAGGACTACTTGTAACACTATGTATAGGCAGATCAGATGAATTGGCAGGACTTGTTGGATGTCGCCCAATTTAGCTACAACTTGCAGAAGAGTTCAACGAAGAGCTACATTCCATTCAATTTGACAAACAAACAACAACCCACAACTTCTCATTTTGTGACACGGGGATATTATGGGGTGAATCCATCAGCCGTGGATTTCGTGAAGAGTTGGCAGGATCGGTTGGAGACAACTCTCACACACTTGACTAACACAACAAAAAAATGAAGTAGTGGGAAAATCGCAACATGCGCGATGCATAATTCCAAGTAGGAGAGTTGTTCTTACTCAAGTTGAGAAGAGATCAGTTCCCACCACCTAAAGGGATTTCTCCATATCTTATATAGAGGTATGCGGGATTGTTCAAAGTTCTTGAGAAGATAAGTAATGTCACCTACAGATTATAGTTTTCGTTCTACATGTGACATATTTACCCTGTCTTCCAGATTAGCCAATTGAAGTTGTGCCAAAGAGACCTGGATGACCCAAGTCGAGTTGAGACATCTAGAGCATCGACCATGATTGCAGATAAACCAGAGTTGGAGGTAGAGAATATTTTGGCACATCGCATATTTAGATGAGGTATAGGTCGAGTGCATGAGTACTTCGTCCATTGGAAGGACAAACCTAATGAAGAGGAAAATTGGGAGAGATACGAGTCCCTGTAGAAATATGAGGACTATTTCGGGATTTTGACATAGGTCGCTACGTATTTCAAGTGGTATGGAAGATGGTGGGACAAAACAAGTTTAGTGGGGGAGGATGTAATGCCTTCCATGACACCCATTGAACATGTGCACTCCTTGGGAAGATTCGACGATGTGACGGACGAAGAGAACAAGGGGGAAGTGATCAGTCGACAAGAAGTCATATTATGGGTGTGGGAAGGAGCACCTTGGGGCACAATGGTGACCTCCGAGCCCAAGGGGGCACAGAACCTTCTTCCCTTGCGAAAGATGACAAAGAATTGGGTTGTATTTGGGAAAGGGTGAGGCAACTTAGGAGCACGCCCAAGGAGTGGACCCATCTTCCCTTCGCAACATGGGTGCACCAGAGAGGTTTGATGTCACCACTGGCACACCCACAAAGAGTCAAAATGATCGACACAAGGAAGAGCACAAGGAAATGTGTGCGCGCCCAAGGATAGGGTGCGTCAGTCCAAGAGATGTGATGATTGATGAGCATATGGGCTCATTTGGGTGCATTGGGTCCACAGAGTGGTGTGACAATTAGGTTGAGTGTGACAATTTGTCAAGGGGCGCGACACACCCAAAAGACATGACGTTTCACACAAGTGACCCTTGGAGTCCCTTTAAGAGCATAAGGGCGTACAACCAAAGTCAGAAGGAGGTGTGAAGGCAAGAGACATGAAGGTCTGAGACTGGGTGCACAAGTGGGGCGCACCTCAGGCTGAGGCAAGGAGGAGAAATGGAGGAAAGTCTTGTTGTGACAGATTCGTAAATCTGGCCAGTTCTGTTTTATGGGGAAGAGTCGTGAGACTTTGCCCATCTATGTAACTGGGACAATAACACCCTTTTTTTAAAGCATTGTTTTGGTTTCACAATATAATAAATGAAGTCAGGTATTAGGCACTGTTGGTGTCGCTTTCATTGTATCTGTGTCTCTTGTGTTTCACATATTTTTTGTTGTAAGACAGAATGACTAAGTGTTAAAGAGTGTTAAAAAATGTCTAAGTATACAACTGAGTTGCATAGAGTGAGGATGTGACTCATCTGTAGACTACAATAGAGTATGGGTATGCTCTAGGTGAATAGACATAGTCCGGGTGAAGTATCCTTGGTTGATCCAAGCTACCAAGTGAGAACCGTTGTGGTGTTGCACATCCACAAGATGCGAAGGTTGAATTTGGGTGTGAGTCTTGAGGGCATGACAATAACCATAAAGGATCAAGAGACTCACATACTTGCGAAGAACAATAAGGAATTAATATAAAATTCAAATTGGCTATTCGAACTTGGACATATTTGTTAGTCTAGTATGGTAAGGATCGATATAAAATTGTAACAGGCCTTTTCCCAACTATTTCCCAACTCCAAAGTATTTGTTATTGTGGTGAAATTAAAACGCATCATAAATATTTCAAAATCTGGATTGAGAGAGTTAGATGATAGAATATAAGTCATTTAATAATATTTTATTATATGAGATATTAAAGTGAATAATAGTGGGTGTGAACTTTAATATATATAATAATACTAAGTGGGAATATATATATATATATATATGTGTGTGTGTGTGTGTGTGTGTGTGTGTGTGTGTGTGTGATAATAATAAGACCCCTTCAGTGATTTGACTGGTAAAGTCTACGGAGGTATACATACCCTACCCCCTCTGGATTTGAAGTTGTGACTTATTAGGAGGAAACATATGTTCTTAACCATTAGGCCCACTTAGGCTGTATAAATAGTAATATTATAAATATGATATTTACAATGAAAAAAATAATTCATTTTTATACTTCAATTTTTTTTTCGTACGTAAATTAAATTAAATTAATTATTTTTCCTACTTAAATTTAATTTATGTGATTATAAATTTAAATGATATTTACAATGAAAAAAATAATTCATTTTTATACTTCAATTTTTTTTCGTACGTAAATTAAATTAAATTAATTATTTTTCCTACTTAAATTTAATTTATGTGATTATAAATTTAAATGATTATAATAGATTTTTTTTCATACTTAATGATTATAATAGATTTAATATTTTAAATACGTTATAAAATTATTTAAAATAAATTTATACGGATATTACGACTATCAAGAACTATAAAATTGATTCTAAACTCATCAAATAAAGAGATCATAAAAAAGATACTCGTGATGTACGATTCCTACTAAAATTTCACTATAGTATAACAATCTTTATAAGATTACTTAATTTCTTTAATTGTATTTGAACCATGTTTATAAGATTGCTTTAAGGGTATTTGAACAGTTTAATCAAACTTCAATGAAAGACATCAAATTTCGTAGTATCCATTAAAAATAGGACCAAGTCAAGCTGAGACGATGAGTAAATCGATTGGACTATGGATTGAAATAAAAGTCTTTGGAATGCACTTAAATATTTTAGCGTTGACACTTTCACAAAATGTGTACAAAACTAGGTGAAGGCGTTCAAAATAAAGAAATCATTAAGCACCGTAAAACTAGGAGATTGAAGGTTCGACGAATCATAGAAGAGCACACACAGTTAAACACACGCAGAGATGAACACACAATAACTTATCTATGGCATTGCAGGAATGGGTATTTATACAATGGTGAAATGAGCTAGTGAAATGAGCTACACCGTTGATTGGTTTCAAGATCATTGGTTGGAATTACTTCTTCCAGAAATTTCTCGTTCTTCCAAGAAGTTATTGGAGTCAATGCAGTCGGTTCATTTACTACACGCTTATCTTTATCAACTACCAGGGTGATTGGTTGTTTAATTAATTGCTAACACTCCCCCTTAATTAAACAACCTTTACAACACCTATCTTATCTCTACATATTACAAACTTAGCCTTTCCAAGAGGCTTTGTAAATATATCTGCAACATTATTATTTATGTTGCAATACAATACACCAATTTCATTTGACTGTATTTTTTCTCTTACAAAATGATAGTGTGTCTCAATATGATTTGACCTAGCATGATACACTGGGTTGTTTTCTAGTTTGATGGAACTTTGGTTGTCACATTGAATGATTGTTGGTACTTTTTTATTTTCTCCAACATCTTCAAGTATCCTCTTTAGCCAAATTGCTTCACAGGTGGCAGTGCATAATGCTTTGTACTCAGCTTCAGTGGATGACAAAGAATAGTTGTTTGTTTCCTACTGATCCATGACATGATCCCTGATCCAATACTGAATGCATATCCTGTAGTATATTTCCTGTCATCTGGATCTCCTGCCCAATCAAAGTCTTAGAAACCTGTCAACTCAACATCAAAATCATTAGTATACTCAATACCAAAATCACTAGTCCCTTTCAAATATCAGAGGACTCTCTTTGCAACTATCCAGTGATTCTCATGAGGCTTAGCCATAAATTGGATAAGAATGCTAACTAAATATGCAATATCTAGCCTGTTTGTGGTGAGATAATTTAGAATTCCCACCAATTGTCGATACAAAGTACCATCCACTTCTTTTTAGTCATCATTATTGCTGAGCTTAACATTTTTTTCTAATGGAGTAGATATTGGCTTACATCTGTTCATATTAAACCTCATGAGTACCTCTTTTGTATATTTGCTTTGTGTAATTAAGGTCTTACCATTTTCTCTCCATACCTCAAGACCTAAACAGTAATGTAAATGTCCAAGATCCTTCATTTCAAACTGTTGTGACAACTTTCTTTTGATCTCTTCAATCAACACAATATCACTTCCTATTATGATAAGATCATCCACATATAGAGAAATCAAAGCAATTTGACCATTTTTATCTTTTTTGATATACAGATTGGGATCACTTTTACTTTTTATAAAACCTTGTTGAAAGAAAAATGTATCAATTTTCTCATACCAAGACCTAGGTGCCTGTTTAAGTCCATGTAAATATTTCTTCAACTTGCATACAAGATGTTCTTGTCCTTTCTTTACAAACCCCTCGGGTTGAACAAGACAAACCTCTTCTTTTAATTCTCCATTAAAAAATGATGTCTTGACATCTAACTTATGCAACTTCCAATTATACTTGGTAGCCAATGCAATCATTAATCTAATAGTATTCATTTTTGCTACACGAGCAAAAGTGTCTTCATAATCTATCCCTACTTGTTGTGAGTAACCTTTGGCAACCAATATAGCTTTATATTTGTCTATACTACCATCAACATTAAATTTACATTTGAACAACCATTTTGATCCTATGGGGGTTTTGTTCTCAGGCAATTCTGTCAATTCCCATGTTTCATTTTTAATTATAGAATCATATTCTTTCTTCATGGAATCCATCCATTATTTGGGTTCTTTATCTTGCTCATAATTTAAGGGTTCTACCACATTCATAGCTTGATTTATTAAGGCATAGTCTCTATACCTGACCGAGGTCCCAGATTGTCTTGTTGTCCTACTTAGTTCTTCACTTCTTTGTGGAGTTCCTTCACCTCTTCTAGGCATGCTCTGGCTACTTGTAGAATCTACGATGCTTGGAGCTTCTCCTTGGACATGTTCTTCTTCTTCTTTAGCACTTTCCTCATTTTATTTAGGTAGATTCCATACATCATAACCATATGCTTTTCGCACTTTATCTGCATTTTCATGAAACAACACATCTCTACTTGCAAATGTAGATTTTAACCTTGTACAATATTTAGTACAAACAGATTTTTAGTAAAAGAACAGAAAAGACACAATGGAAAATACATACATTACACATAGATTTTTCCCCTGGAAACCCAAACCAAGAAAAACAACATATTCTATATTAATTCATAGTGATACATTGTTTACAATAAAATATAGATATAGGAGCCAACGACATCCAAAACCCTAACCCAATGGCCTGGATTAGTCAATAAACCTAATTCCTTAATTGGAAATATAAAACCATTGGCAAAAACCATGTGCCAAAAAAATGCCCAACAATGGATACGAAAAGCGAGGCAAAATGAAAAACGAGGCAAAATGTGACATGTTTCCCAAGGCAAAAAAAATTCACAAAGAATATAACACATACCCAACATTCTCCCACTTGTTGTTTTATTTGCATACATGGGGTTACATGGTTACATAGTCAACAATCCAGGGCAACAATGCCCATGGATCCTCTATGCCAAGAGAACTTCTCAATGCTCACAGATTTTTTTAATGAATCTGCAACATTTTTCAAAGTGTCCACCTTCATCAACAATACTTTATTTTCTTCAACCATGTCTCTCACAAAGTGATATTGAATATCAATATTCTTTTCCTTTGAATGATAAGTTGGGTTCTTCGCAAGAAAAATTGCACTTTGACTGTCACAATCTATCCTTACAGCTTGTTGTACCAACCCAATACCTTAACACAATCTTTGTAACCATAATTCTTCCTTACTTGCATGAGTGGCTGCCATGTATTCAACTTCTGTAGTCGAAAGTGCCACTACAGCCTTTTTTTTTCTCATCCAACTTATTTCTCCTCCAAACAGGTTAAACACATACCCACTTGTAGATCTCCTACGATCCAAATCTCCAGCCCAGTCTACATCCACAAAGCCATGTATATCCACCACTCTGTCCAATCATGATTTCCTTGGTAGCACAATCCATAGCTAGCAGTTCCACACAAATACCTGAAAACCCTTTTTACTCTTGTTCAATGCTCCTTCCCTGGTTTTTACATATACCTGCTCAAAACTCCCACTGCATGTGCAATATCTGGTCTAGTACAGACCATTGCATACATCAAACTGCCAACTGCATTCACATATGGAACACAAGACATGTCCTCCTCCTCTTCATATGTCTTGGGAAACTAATCTGTAGATAACTTTACACCAACATGAATATGAACCTTGACCGGTACATTCCTACATATTAAACCTTTGCAATATTGTCTCGACATATTTTCTCTGATTTAACCAGAGTTTCCTCTTTTTACGATCTCTTTTAAATTCGATGCCCAAAATGAAATTTGAAGCATCGAGATCCTTCATGTCAAATTTAGAGGACAACTGAGTTTTCACATCCTGGATAATCTCCTTGTTGTTTCCTATCAACAACATCCACATACAAGACCAAATAAATCAAATGATCACCAATTAATTTAAAATACACACAATGATCCTCTTTGCTTCTTATGAAACTAAGTCCCAACATATAAGTATCAAATTTTTGATACCACATCCTTGGTGATCGTTTTAAACCATACATGGACTTTTTTCGCTTGCATACCAACTCCTTGTTTCCTTCCACAACAATTCCTTCTGGCTGCTTCATATAGATTTCTTCTTCCATATCCCCATGTAGGAATGTTGTCTTCACATCCATCTGTTCTACTTCAAAATCAAATGCAATAACAAAAGATAACAAAAATATTATAGAGGTTAACTTGGCAACAAGAGAAAAAATCTCACCAAAATCAACTCCCTCAACTCAGGAATAACCCTTTGCTATTAACCGAGCTTTGTATTTCTCCACTTTTCCTTCTGCATTCAGCTTCTTTTTAAATACCCATTTTCTGCCAATGGGATTTCTTCCAGTCGACAACTCCACTAGATCCCAAGACTCGTTCTTATCCTTGGATGCCATTTCTTCGTCCACGGCCTTTTTCTAGATATTTCCATCCTCTGCATCCACTACCTCCCTAACAGTTCTAGGATCATCATCAGTAATAGACAAAGACAAATTTGAATGGAAATTGGATGGAGTATACCTTTTCGATAGCCTTCTTTCTCGAATCGTTCTCCTCAATACTGGAGTATGAGGATCTTCTTCTTCTGATTCATTTTCTTTTGTAGAGTCTGATTTATCATCCTTTAAATCAAACTCTATTTTCTCTAGTTCTTCCTTAATTGGTAGGACTTCATGTTTAACAACATCCTCCATTTCTCTAAATACCACATCTCATCTATACACTACCTTCTTTAGTTTCTGGGTTCCAAAGCTTATAACCTTTGAGACCATCTTTATATCCAATAAAGATACACTTTTCATCCTTCTTATCTAGCTTACTCTTGTTTTCCTTTGGAACATGAACATATGCATCACAACCAAATACCTTGATATGTGTGCGAGAAGGTTTATTACCATTCCATACCTCTTGTGGAGTCTTGTTATCCAATGCTGATGAGGGTGATCTATTTACCAGGTAACATGCAGTACCCACTGCCTCTGCCAATAATTATTTCCTTAACTCGTCACCACTGAGCATGCACCTTGCTTTTTCCATCAGTGTCTTGTTCATCCTTTCTTCAACTCCATTATGCTGAGGTGTATATAGAGTAGTCTTCTGCCTTGATATACTGGACTTCTTACATAATTCTTCAAATTCATTCCCGTAGAACTCTTCGCCATTATTTTTCCTCAACACCTTAATTCTTTTCTCTGTTTGATTCTCAACAAGAGAATTAAACTCTTTAAACCTGTCAAAGACTTCAGATTTATTCTTGAGGAAATATATCCAAGTATTCCTCGAGAATTCATCTATAAATGAGACATATTACACATATTTTCCCAATGATGGGATCGATACAGGTCCAAAAACATCACTGTGAACTACCTGTAAAATTCCTTCTGCCCTCGATGCACCAAAGGGAAATCTTACCCGATTCTTCTTCCAGTATACACAATGTTCACATAAATCAAAATCCAGAGAGAATTTAGACATACCTTCAACCATACCTTTACCATGTAGTAGTCGAAGACCCTTCTCTCCGATATGACCAAGTATTTGATGCCACAACATAACCTTTTCTCCAGAGACTATAGGATTTCTTTCTTATTCAACTCCAATATCAGGAACAATGGAACTATTACACCCATCACTAATAGTGCTTCCTTGAAGATTATACAGAGTTCCAAACCAAACTCCTTTCAACAACACCATTGCTCCTCGAACCATCCTACAAGTTTCCTTTTCAAATATTTTGTTTACCCATGCATTGTCCATTTTTCTTACAAAAATCAAATTTCTGGCCAAACCTGGGATGTGCAGAAACTAGGAAGTCTTCTAATCCTTCCATCTATGAGCCTCAACTTGACTTTTCCTCGTCGTATGATTCTGGTTGTCGAATCATCACCTAAGAAAACATTACCTCCATCATACCTTTCATATTCACAGAACCACTCCCTGTGGGGAGTCATATGAAAGGATGCACCTGAGTCAACCAACCATGCATCATGATCTGCATGTGTGCTTGAATAAGCCAAGTACACATCCCCTCCTTCTTCCTTGGATTTCTTTTATTCTGTAGAAGGATATTCTTTACATCCCTTCTTTTTCACTTTGGATATACACTGCTTCTTATAGTGCCCTTCTTTTCCACATCTCCAACATACCTTTACAAACTTTCCAGGAGATTTAGATCTACCTTTATAATTAGATCTCCCACTTGAGAACTTAGATCTATTTCTTTCCTGGGAGCGTCCTCTTGCAAATAATGCGTTTGTGCTCTGTCCTTCCATATTCTTCCGTCTCATCTCCTCCAACAACAAGGATGAGACCAATTCATCAAACTTCAAGGCAATTTTATTACTACCTATGGCCACAACCAGACTATCCCATGAGTCTGGTAAATAACATAGTAAACTGATACACTTATATTCATCTGAAATTTTAATATCAACAGATACTAACTGACTTACCACAGTATTGAAAGCGTTCAAATGATCTGCCACCAAGTATCCATCTCTCATCCTCAAATTATACAACTTCTTTCTCAAGAATAGTTTATTTACTAGGGACTTAGAATAATACAACTTCCCCAACTTATCCCATAAATCATTGGTTGTAGCTTCCTCTGACACATTTAGTAATACTGAATCTGAGAGACATAGTCAGATTGTGCTATTTGCCTTCTGATCCAACTTTTTCCAGTGATCTGTTGAAGTTCCTATAGGTGTAGTACCTGGTTCTACCGCGTGTTGGAAATACTAATACAACTGAGAGGGGGGGGTGAATCAATTGTTTATAAGCTTAAACAATTTTACACCTTCTTAACAATTATTAATATTTCTTCATGTGTTATCAAGCAACATACAGCATATGGACAGTACGAGTAAAGATCATCAGTCACACATAAAATACACACAGAAACAGATTTTCACGAGGAAACCCATAAAGGGAGAAAACCTCTTCTTCTTCGAAATGATAGGCAGTCTTTTTCAGTTCTGTACATCATCTATAATTGAGCACCAACTCAATGTGAGGCTGCTACCTCTGTTTTACAAGCTACAAC
>ML818023.1:96350-108838 GCA_009831015.1 Picea engelmannii
ATGAAGTCCCGATCCCCGAATTGTCGATAAGGCCTCCTGGCTGCCACGTGTCCATACAAATGAACGGTCCAGATCCCTGCTTGATTAACGGTTGCGATCAAATCGCGAAATCGCATATCGCGATTTCGGGGTTTTCGTAGTCAATATTCTTTGCATTATGAAATCCCGATCCCCGATTCTCCGATGGCTTATCTCCCTCGCAATTTCTGCATGATCTGACGGTCCTGGTTCTTTCGGGAAATTTGGATGGGATCCAACGGTCACTGACTCTTCTTCCTTTTTCTTCTTTAAGCTCTTGCTGTGCGCATTTTCTTCAAGGCTATTCCTCCTGAGCTTTTATCCTTCTTATCCTACTGTCTCTACTGTTGCCATTAATGACAACAACCATCACTGCATTCTATCCACTGAATTTGCCAACACCGCGATCCACTGATCTCTGCCCACCAACAGATCTTCCATATTGAGCTTCCACAACTCAAAACTTTTCCCATTAAACTTCTCGATCTCCATTTTCAAATTTATTTCCATTTCTTTTCACCTGAAAAATCAATACCACAGATATCCCACTGTAACAAGGCTTATCATAGTCTCGAGCCAAACCATTGACCACAAAGGCGTCCCCTTGAATCCAACCTCGCTCTGATACCAAATGTAGATTTTAACCTAGTACAATATTTACTGCAAAGAGATTTTCAGTAAAAGAACATAAAAGATACAATGGAAAATACAAATATTACACATAGATTTTCCCCCTGGAAACCCAAACTGGGAAAACCATCATATTCTATATGCATTCATAGTGATACATTGTTTACAATGCTATATACATATAGGATCCAACAACATCCAAAACAATAACCCAATGGCCTGGATTAGTCAACAACCCTAATTCCTTAACTGGAAATAGAAAACCATCGGCAAAAACCATGTGCCGAAAAACCTCCCAACAATGGACACGAAAATCGAGGCAAAAATGTGACACATTTCCCAAGGAAAAAAAATGCATGCAAAGGATATAACACATACCCAACAACAAACACCTTATGATTGTTAGGATCAAACATTTTATAGGCTTTATATTTTGTACAATAACTGATAAATATGCATTTGATTGCCTTTGCATCGAACTTTCTTCTATCTTCTTTTGGAATGTGAGCAAATGATTTACTCCCAAATATTCTCAAGTGACTCACTTCTAGTTTATATCCATAAAAATCTTCAAAGGGTGTTTTTTTCTCTAAAATTTTTGTAGGACTCATATTAGATATACAACAATACTTGTTGCTTCAGCCCAAAAACCATTAGAAATATTTTTACCTTTTATCATACTGCGAGCACATTCAACCAAGGTTCTATTTTTCCTCTCTACTACTCCATTTTGCTGAGTATGTGGCATTGTAAAATCCCCTCCTTGATATGACCTGAGAATCTTGACGCTCCTTCCTATTTTCTTTTCAACCATACTCTTGAGTTCTTTAAAATATTCAAATACATCACTTTTCTTTCTCATAAAATAAATCCAAGTGCATCTAGTTCTATCATCAATAAAGATAAGGAAATAATATGCTCCTCCAAGAGATCTAGTTTGCATGGGTCTACAAACATCAGTGTGCACTAGTTCAAGAATTTCTCACTTTATTTTCTCTATATGCATAGGAAACTATTCTCTACGTTGTTTTCCTAATGCACATCCTTTACATTCAACATGTTCACTCTTAAACATTGGAAGACCTTCTACCATTTTTTTCTTTTGAAGCATCATAAGATCATTATGGTTTACGTGTCCATACCTTTGATGTCATAACTCTTCCATTGACATAGTTGTGGATGCCAATGCTTGATGATCCCCCCTTGTAACATCAAGCTTATATAGTCCTCCAACTTTAGATCCTTTTGCAATGATTTTGTAGTGATCCTATATGTCCTTCACCACACATTGTGACTTAACAAATTCAACTTTTAGATCTTGATCTGCAATGGTGGATACATAAATTAAATTCTTCTTTATGCCTGGCACATACATTACATTATGGATTTGTTTCACCTCACTAGTAGGTAAAGTCACAGATACATATCCCTACCCTTTAATTTCATGTGACCTATCATCTCCTAGATAGATCTTATGAAAATAATTAATCTTTTCATGATATGTATCAAACCAATTCCTATTACATACATATGAATTGAAGCACCAGAAGCAATAAACTAAGCATTAACATCATCATGTATGTTGATAAAGCAACATTAGAAACAAACAATTTGAGGCTTTTGAAATCTTCACATACTCTGGCACCTTTATAAACAAAATTTCTTGAATGTTTGTTACATTTGGACTCATTAAACTTCCTCCTCCTACAATATTTAGCATAATGTCCAAACTTACCACCGTAAAAGCATCCTTCATTCTTCTTCACATTTGTGTTTGTGCTTGGTGGTGCCCTGCCATTATCTTGTTTTGTATGCCGCTTGCCTTCTTTACTTCTCCTCCATGGATTTCCATTGTAGGGTTGTTTCCCTTTCACCACCAATGCCAGATCTAAATTGTGAGATATGATATTAAGATTCTTTATGCGCTCCTCCTCTTGCAGAAGAATACTTGTCAATTCATCAAAAGTAGGGGCCTTTTCCCTAGCTGCAAGACCAGTAATGAACATTTGATATTCATCCAACATGCCATTTAATGTGACAGTGACTAGGTCAGTACTAGAAATATTCTCACCAATATCTCCTAGCTTATCTTTCAACTCTTTGATTCTAGAAAGGAAGTTACTGATATTTTCATTCTCCTCCATCTTAATTGAAAGAAGCTTACTCTTAAAAAATAATACACGTTTTGTGTTCGTTGTCTCATACAAACCTTTAAGTGTCTCCCAAGTTTCATGGGATGTTTTGCATTCCCAATGTGTGGGATGATATTTTCCTTGACAGACATTCTCAAGAGCACCTTCGATTTAGTCTCTCGTCGCTCCTCATAAAATAAGGAGCACCCACGGATTGAAAAATCAGCAATCACCAATTTTTTCCCACACTAAAGCCTAAAATCTCTCTCAAAAATTCCCAATAAACAAAGCCCCTCTCATCAATGATACACAATTAATTTTGTGAAGAGGTGGCTTCATATTCAAGAGAGTGTGAGATGCACTATGAGAGGGACTAACGAGTTGCGATTGTCGAGCACAAACTACACTACAGTTAAGGTAACAATCACTTTTCAACGTTTACAATTTTTAATTCACTGATTAGTCCATTTATAATACGCATATGTCATATTTTCGCAATGATAAGTTAAGAGATCCATTTTATGTAATCTTAGCAGCCTATTGTCACTTGAAAATCCGGCCTCATTAATCTGAATGGAAAATTTAGCTTCGTTAATCTGAATGGCAGTGTGAAAGACATTTAGATTTAATTTTTTTTGGAGTCGTATTGCCCAATAATGAGTATAATGAATGGGGAATAACTTATAAGCCATATTTTTTGTTACAGGGATGAATTTTTTCTACCAGGTTGACTGATACATACTAATTGTGAGAACATAAGTATTGTGTTTGTTTCTTTTTTTGGGTTAATATTTTGATACGTGAGAACGATGAAGTTTTTAATATAAAATAAACTACTGTAAAGGAAAAAAAAATCTTTAATTTCATAGATCTTCCATAAAATGTGGAAATATTTCTTAATGGACATTTGGAATTATCCTTTAAATAAGAATTTTGAAATGTTATATTCAATATCTTTTGCATCCAAACTCTAATCCATTGTTTGTCTGGAGAGATGTCATGTAGTTGTTAGTTTTGTATTTGTTTGAGAGATATTAGATAACAATTTATATAATATATGGTTCTCTTCCCTACCCACATGGGATGAATTTGTGTTTCCAAGTTGTGCGTGCTAATAACGGTAATGAAAGTCTTAAGGCCTACCCAATTTAATTTAAAATTGATATATACTAGCTGTCAGCACATTCCATTGCTTCTTTAATTTAATTTAATTTATGTTTGGTTAATATTTTGATACTTGAGCACATTCCATTGATTCTTTGGATGGTATCTTAAATTAGAATGTATATACTATATATAGTATCAATGAAAAATTAAAATGCAAATCCTTCCCATATTAGAATGGTTAGTAAAATTTTGGGTATAGCTCTGGTTAGAAAGTATGGTCATAATTTCATTCTCTGCTTTAGAGAAGTAGATAGCAGTCATGCACTTAAAACCAAGATCAAAAGTTTTGAGAGAATCCGGCCACAATGTTTTTCTAAGGATTCTCCACTTTATACAAGTAGATAGTGATCATGCACTCAAAACTAATTGTCAAAGTGTGGAGGAAATGAAACAATGTTTTTATAAGGATTCTTAAGATTGAACCTTTCAATAACATTAGAAGGGATTTGTGCATTTTGAAAAAAAATCAGTCATTTTCATGATTAAGGTAGAAGGAGAGGCATGAGAAGTAGAGTACATTCCTATTGGGGAGACTTTCACTGATCCAGTAAATCCATTGACAGATTCTTTTAAGCCCATTTCAAGAAGTTGTAAGTTTGCATTTTTTTCTTAAAAGCCATCATTTGCATAGCAGTTGAAATTAAAGTATACAAGTTTAAACTTTAAAGATTTTTTTTTGGAAATTGAAAAGGATTCTAATTTCTAAGTTTTAAAGTTTAAAGAAATAAATTTCAATTATTAATAATAATTTTCATATTTTGTGTCATATTGTTTCATGTTTTTAATGTACAATTGTATGTTGTGTATTAACCACCACAGAAATCATGGAGATTGGGAGTCCACAATCTAGGGGGCACAACACAAGTTCCACTCCAATTCCATTTTCAAGCCAAAAACAAGTCTAGCAAAGCATAAACTCCAAGAAACCATTGTTAATGTATGTGAAACAAATCACTAAAAACAAGAAAAATAATAGTGGTGGTTGTGAAGAATGGATGTGCACAGTGTGCAAACATGTATTTAAGGGAAGCTACACTAGGGTGTGGCATCATCTTTTGTCCATATCTGGTGAAGGGGTTAAAGGTTGCACATGTGATCTTGAAAAAGGGATGGAGTTAACCAAGCTTCACATGAATTCCTTAGGTGTTAGTGAAACATATGTGGACAATTCAAATCCTTTTAAAGTACCTAGAGTTGTATCATCCTCAGATGATACACGATATTGAGTTAATCAAAGTAAACTAAACCAAATTGACAGTGAGGATGGGTATACTTTCGTAAGGAGTAAGAGTTCTACTAGTGTTGCTACTAAACAAATTCATAAAATGTACAATGTGGTGCATAGGGATGAGGCTGAGGATGCTGTCGCTGATTTTTTTATGGAAAATGGAATTTCATTTAATGCCACTCGTTCACCATATTACAAATAAATGGTGAGAAAAATGATAGTTGTTGGGCCAGGATATACACCCCCAGGTTACAAAAAATGAGGACATAATTGTTGGATAAGGGGGTGAAAAGAATGCACGGACTTACGGGGGACTTGAAACAATCTTGGATTCTTACAAAGTGTTCAATAGTCATGGATGGTTGGACAAACATTCAACAAAGGCCATTGTTGAATATTATTGTCGTGTCTTCAGCAAGACCTGATTTTTTAAGAGCAATTGATTGCATTGGAAAACTTAAGGATGCTACCTTTATGTTTGAGGTATTAAAGGATGCAATCGATGAGGTTGGTCCTTCAAATGTAGTACATGTAATCATAGATGCAACGCCTGTTTGTAGAGCAACGATATTGATGGTCCAAAGTCGATATAGGCATATCTTTTGGACTTCTTGTTGTGTACATGCCCTTAACAATGTCCTAAAAGACATTGGGAAAATATATTGGACTTAAAAACTCATTTTAAATGCAAGAGATGCACAAATGTTCATTTTCAACCACCATTCCTTATTAACAATCTATATGATGAAAGAAAGGAAGCAATTTTTAAAACTTGCAGAAACAATATATGCCACATACTTCATTCTTCTTTAGTGTATGATTGAGGTTCATGCATCCTTACAAGCCACTGACGTTTCTCAAGAATGGAATGCATGGTCCTAGTCTAAATCAGCTCAAGCCAAGAAGATAAGAGATACACTTCTTGATGAAGATTGGTGGTCTAAGTGTAGATATGTGGTTTCTTGAACAACTCCAATTGTGGAGTTGATTAGGTATGCAGATTTTGATTCCCCTACTCATGGGGAAATATATGAATGTATGAGTAGCATGGTGGGCAAGGTAAGGCACACAATTCATCAGAGAAACCCCTCTTTGAAGTTTTTCCAAGATATCCACAATCCAATAGACAAGATATGGCTCAAACTCAATACCTCTCTTCATGTGGTTGCATATGCCATTAATCCAAAGTGGTATATGGAGAGACCAAATAGAGTTATACCAAATTATGATGAATGGGTAAAGAATGGGTTTCTTGATGCCATAAGAAATATCTATACTCATGATGAAGTAAGTGTGATACAAGAACAATTTATTGATTCTGGTACCTTAAGCCCCCCTACATTCACTCAGGATGCAAAGCAGGACATCAATATTTATGCACAAAAGAATCACATTGGATGGTGGATAATGCATGGGAGAAAATTCCAAGAGCTTCGACAACTTGCCTCACTCTTGCTATCTCAAGTTTCTAGTTCCTCTACAGCAGAAAGGAATTGGTCCACCTATAGTTTCGTCCACTCTATTAAGAGGAATAGGCTTACCTCAAATAGAGTAGAGAATTTGTTTTATGTGCATAGTATTCTTCGACTTTGTTCAAGGAATATACCTGAGTATTTAGAAGGCCCAACAACATGATGGGACGTGGATGTTGAAGATGCTACTCAGATTGATGATGATGAGGATAATCCTTCACCAAATGTAGGCTTGGTTGGCATACCCTTAGATGACATTGCATTTAAACTTGGTGATGATGATGGAGGTGCAGTGCCTAGTGAAGCTCATGCTTATATGGATAGCCTTGCAATTGAAGATCACACTTTATGATAACCTTCATTGTTAATTATATATTTTGAGCCTTGGTCTTTAGGCATTTTTGGACTATTCTTTACTTTGATCATTTTTCCAGCTTTTGGAATATGTATTACTTTGGGCATTTTGCTAATTTTTGAGCTATCTATTACTTTGAACATTTTACCAATATGAATATCAATATGATATGGATGTTTTTGTTTCCTAAACTAAAATAAAAAATATAATATTTTAAATAATTCAAAAGCATAAATATTTATTGTTTAAGTGTCAAATTGCTCTTCAAGGTTTATAAATTATTAGTTATTTTATTCAATTATTTTTCATATTTTAAATTTTAAATTTTATAAATTTTAATTTTTAATATATATTAAAATTTAATATTACACTATTTAAATTTTAATATATGGCCTACTGCAAATTTAGGAGAATCTTTTAGCCTTATCAATACTCGTACCCAATTTTCAAAGTTCAAAAACCAGTCCAACATAGTAATATTATAAATATGATATTTACAATGAAAAAATAATATTTTTATACTTCAATTTAAAAAAAATTCCATACTTAAATTAAATTAAACTAATTCTTTTTCTTACTTAATATATTTTTTTCATACTTAATGATTATAATAGATTTGATCTTTTAAATACGTTATAAATTTATTTAAAATAAATTTATATTGATATTAAGACTATCAAGAACTATAAAATTGATTCTAAACTCATCAAATAAAGAGATCATAAAAAATATACTCCCTATGATGTACCACTCCTACAAAAATTTCACCATGGTATAGAAATCTTTATAAGATTACTTAATTTCTTTAATGGTGTTAGCACTGAGAGTCACCCTCAGATTGTGGGAGGATAAGCCGAGTACCCATCAACGTTTTTGGTGGATGTTGGTTTTATATGAGTGGAGGTCAATGGACAAAACTCAATATATGAATGATGTTCAACATGGATTTGGACAAGAAATGCACAGGGAAGTGAGGGCCACATTAACTTCAGTCAGTGAGCTGATTTTAAGTGTGAGCAGAGGGAATACTTAGTGAGGAAGGTGAACAAGACTGTTATGGGCATCCAACTTTTAAGCAGCTTGGAGAAGAAAAAATCAGACTCGAGATCACTCTTGAGTTCAAGCTCAGACACTGAAATATGTCCAAACAACACAGTCACAACAACACAATGATCAAAACTACATCACCATGCAACTATAACAACTTGACTGGATCCTCCATCCCTGAGACATTTAGTGTAAGAGGGAGAAAGATAACAAGGGAGCTGACTAAAAATGGTCACGATACCACTGTAATCAAACCTACATTACAAAAGCATAACAACCCTCGACTGGATCCTCCATGCCCGAGTGTTTTAGCATAGTTCTTACAGAGAGATGAAAAGAAGCTGACTTCTATTAACATGAAAGCCTCAAATTTGATACATAACTAGAGAACAGTTTTAGCATCAAAACATTACAAAATAAGGAGCTCTGCTCAACCAGTTGACGACCTTAACAAAATATTAAAACTATCTATTTATACTTAGAACAATACGCCACTGCCAAGAGTGTGACATGGTCACTACAATCAAATCTTTGTGTTAGTGAGTTCTTCTGTCAAACTGAACGTGCACCCCTCTGTCAGAAACGAGCTCAGATTGACATGGGTTTTGCAGGAAAATCTACCCACAGGGGTACCATAGGCTGATGGTTCAGTCCCCACGGCCAGGCCTTCCATTTATGGAGTGAGCCAATGTTTCAACCACTAGCTCTACTTTCATTAACTGCCTTTCCTCATAGATTGAACGAGAATTAATTCTCAGGGAGAGACCACGTGCTGCTCTCGGATAGGATGCCATATACATATGTGATTTCGGGGCTGCTCAGAGGTGGTTTGGGTTCAGACTTCTTTTGGGTACGTAATCCACCACATTTCGCCACGCAACGCATTCGCCATACCATGGTTTCAATTGCGGGACTACTCAAGAAAATTATTGTCCGAGCATGTTGCGTCCCCGTAATGAAATGTGGCCGTAGAACTAGTCCTGATATGAGATCTGGGCACACCTTCTAGATTTAGCGCCACTCCCAAGCTTAACCGCCTGCCAAATTTAGAATCCACCAAAATGTGCCCTAGGGGGGACACTAATTTTTTACGTTGAACAATAACACCTCCCGGAGGATGATCTGACGTGGCGGCCTGACATCACCATGCTGATGTGTCATGAAAGAGAATTGACACATGTCACTAAGAAATAAGTGAATGATATGCCCACGACTACCTGGACTGAGTGCCATGTGTCACTGCTGAAAAGGTGTTTGGTGCCATGATAGACGAGTGCACCACATGTCCATACTGATGACTGCCGCATATCCTCTTAAATCGACGATTGGGATCTCCTTTGGGTCTTTGGGCTCCGGGAAAATCAACACTCAAACTTAATTTCGCTCGAAGCAAAACATTCGGGGCTAGGGATTTGATGACGCGTGGCTCCCTAAGATCAATGTCTGAGATGCCTTTCAAGTCTCTGGACTCTGGGAAAATAAAATCTCAAACCTGGGCTTCCAAGTGCTTTTACCCGGAGCCATGGATCTGATGACGCATGGCCCTCTAGAGATCGACGGATGAAATCCCTTCGTGTCTCCGGGCTTCGGGAAAATTAAATCTCAAACCTAAGCTCTCTAAATATTTTACCCAAAGCTGGCGATAAACTAACGAGTGTCCTCATGAATCGAATGACCGAGGATTACTTCGGGCCTTTAGCTAGAGCTCATGGATTTATGCCACATGTCCCACTGATGGGTGGTCCAAATGATGTCATATGATGTCATGCCTGCTGATGTGTCATGATAAGGAGGGTGACATGGCCACGACCGAATGACTTGGAAAGAGTGCCACATGTCATTCCTGATGAGAGTGTATCACGTGCTTCGGGTCTTCGAGACTTCAGCACTTCGGGTCTTTGGGACTTCGGGGCCTTCGAGACTTCAGGTCCTTCAAGACTTTGGGTATTCGGGTCTTCGGGACTTCGACGCTTCAGGTCTTCGGTGCTTTTCTCATTTTAAAACTCCTGAAGTAAAACTCCCGGAGTGTCAGATTTGATGATGCGTGGCATTCTGGATTTGGACGGCCGAGATCCACTTCAGGTCTCCGAGCTTCGGGAAAACCAAAGCTCAAATCTCGCTTACTCTTCCATGTGCTTTTACCCAGAGCTATGGATATGATGAAATGTGTCTCTTTCTGATCAACGACCCAGATCCATTTCGGGCCTTCGGCCACTTTGACAGCTTCTGTAAATTCGACGCTTCAGCTCTTCAGGACTTCGGGCTTCAGCGCTTCGGGGTTTCTAAGTATTTCTCATTTCAAATCTCCCGAAGCTCATTTCCCCGAAGGCTTGGATCGACTACCACATGTCCCCTTTAATATCAACAGTTCATATTCACTTCGGGGCCTTTTTCTCTGGCGTTATACTTCACACAAGTTTGCACTCCCGAATGCCCGTGAGTCACTGATCTAGACTGCTCTTGGAATCTTCGTTGTTGAAAGATTAAAACTGCCTTCTGCTTATGCTTCAATCCCGAAACCAACTGTTAAGAAAGTTGCGCTTTGTGTTCATGGATGCGGGCTTGCATGATCAAGGATTCAGACGGTGAGCTGAGAAAACAGGGAGACCAGTGACTGAAACACAGGATGCGAGAACTCACCCTTGGAGAAAAATAGAGGGGCTTGGGGATAAGATGTAAGGTAGCTAGAGAGGTAGTGGGGGGGCCCCAGAGGGCCCATAGTGATAATAGTAGAGGTCATTCAATTTAAGGTCCATTAGGTCCACTATATTATTAAATAAGGCTCACTATAGTAGTTAGATATAATAAATGGGTAATTAGATATAATAAATGTAAGAGGACTTCTAAGAAGGTTCTATTTCTAGAAGATTCCTCCTCTGGAATGTTCTTAGGTGATGGTAGAACTATATAAAGGGGTTTAAGAAATGTAATGAGACATGAAAATAAATATTGTATTTGGAGCAGTAGCTCAATAGGAGGATGCCCCCTCGAAGAGACAAGTGAACATGAGAGGATCCATTCCATAATAGGATCCATTATATGGTGTTGCCCTATCTCAAGGGTTTGATAGTAATAAATGAGATTTTGCATATTATTCTTGTATATTTGTTGTATTTCTTTTGTATTTAGTCATTGGTTCTTAACAATTGGTATCAGAGTACTTTCCTTGGTAGACATTGTGGGCAAATATTTTTTATTTTTGCAGATTTTTTTTTTCGGAGAAGACAAAAAGAGGGCCGCGACATTCCAAAACTTTTCGATATATTTATTTGAAAAATTTGCAGAAACAGGTTGTATATCTGAGTTCCTCTCAGAAAAACACCCAATTTGAAAAAAAAAATCGTCCGAAACGGAGTCCGGGAAGTCAAGATATTGAAGTTTTAAAATCTGCAATTTTTTAGGGTTTTTTCCGTGGATGGCGGCGTGATGTTTTTCTTATTTATGTAGCAGTTGGAGGACGAATTTTCCCAAAAAAATTACATATTTGAGTTCCTCTCACAATTTCACCCAATTTCAAAAAACAAATCAACAGAAATGGAGTCCGGGAAGTGAAGTTATGAGCATTTTAAATTCAACAAATTTTCACGGTTTTTCCAGAAAACGTCGCAATTTTCTGTAGTAAGTTATTGTTCTATTTTTTGGGTTTTTTCATGACGGCTGTGGGACTGAAGAATTCATAAGGTGATTAGATGACTATTTCCTCTCAACCCCTCAAGGGAATTCTTGAAGCATTCAAATCCAAATTGTATGACACATTGGATGTTAGATTGCATGACCTTGCAAATGGCCTCAATGATAGTTTCTGTAGTATTCAAGATTCATTGGATAACATGAAGTAGATATTTCTTATGGTGGACATCAGGGATGAATATAATCAAGAAATATATGCTTGGTATGATTTTGAGGCCGATTGTGATTATTGGTATATGGATAGTTGTCATTTCTGCGATGAAAACCACTTTCATATTTTATTTGATGACTCTAATCCACCTTCTGTAGAGAGAATCAATGTGACAAATCAAGAGCCAATGATTATTACCAGTGTCCATCTTGCATATTCTACAGTGGTATTATTCCTTCTAGATTCTACTACGACCCTTTTCCACTATGTGGATGGATCTTCTTATTTGGATCCACATAATAGGTGTCAGTCTTTGGAGTATCATTTTGAGTTGGTTATTGGGTTCCAAAATCTTCCACGGGGAGTTCACATGAGTACTTGGACATGGGACCCGGGCTTACAATGGTGGTTGGACTACTTCAACATGGTGGCTTTCCTTTCTACATGGGACCTTGGTCCTTTAGTCTTCTTCAACATTATGGTCCACAATTATCCATGGGACCCTGGTATATGGTTGTACATCAAGCATTGAGGACAACGCTTTCATAAGGGGGATGGAATGTAAGGTAGTTAGAGAGGTAGTGGGGGGGGGGGGGGG
>ML818023.1:108888-142530 GCA_009831015.1 Picea engelmannii
AGAAGGTTCTACTTCTAGAAGATTCCTCCTCTAGAATGTTCTTAGGTGATGGTAGCACTATATAAAGGGGTTCAAACAATGTAATGAGACATGAAAATAAATATTATATTTGGAGTGGTAGCTCAATAGGAGGATGCCCCTTTGAAGAGGCAAGTGAACAGGAGATGATCCCTTCCATAATAGGATCTATTATATGGTGTTGCCCTACCTCAAGGGTTTGATAGTAATAAATGAGATTTTTTATATTGTTCTTGTATATTTGTTGTGGTTCTTTTGTATTTAGTCATTGGTTCTTAACACAAGATTTCACTCGGGTAATATATTTAAGGAAAACCAGGGCACACAAATGAACAAGGGAAAACAAAGAACGATTAACAAGATGAAGGGGGGAAAACTTAAGATTTGGGCTGCGACAACGATAGAGACAAGGAAAGACTACAGAATCAGGTATATCGACACACACCTATGGCCCTTGAAAACCTTACGTGATAACATTTGACTCCATAGGAGATGGCATGCTCCCTGCGAGCTGCCCA
The DNA here is from genome assembly GCA_009831015.1 of Picea engelmannii. Lineage (NCBI taxonomy): Eukaryota > Viridiplantae > Streptophyta > Pinopsida > Pinales > Pinaceae > Picea > Picea engelmannii. The sequence continues at coordinate 109,425 of ML818023.1, forward strand.
AAACGTGCAGTTCCAGTGCCTTAGCTGTTGGGCTATGGAGTCTAGTTCAAAACAACGCTGAAGAAAATAGGAAGATATGTACACTACTCTACTTAAAAATGAAAACAAACACATAGGCTCCAGAAGGAGCCTATTTATGTACAATCCTAAGCTAACTGATTTTTACCAAGCGCTAGGTGAAAGTAAACTTCCACCATAGCCATCCAGACTGAGTGGTAATATGATCATTTTATTCACTGCAAATGATCCACAAAAGGTAAGGGAAGTATGAAAGCATAAAGAAAACATGTCTTGGAATGCTGACAATACCCCCAAATGATGAAAAAATGAATAATTTTGTAGGCTCCAATGCTTGTGAAAAACACAACTCTAAATACAACCCCACAGGGTAAAAAAATTTATAATCAGGAAAGCTCAACTGGTAAGAAAATACCTCCTACACTTCATCATTACTCACCTGTCGTTCGATGTCCTCAGAGTGTACAGGTGGGTAGAGGATTGATGTGGGTTGGATGATCCCAGGTGATATTTGCTCATTTATAGGTTCAAGACAGGAGATAAACTGCACATTTAGCTCCTCCATCTCTCCTTTGTCTGCTCCGATAACATCTGCTAGTTGAGAGAAAGAAGTCTCTTCATGTATATCCATGGATAGCTCTTTCTTTCTATTATGTTGTTCTTGGTTGGATCTTTCACTTTCATAAAAAGATTGGAAGCCTATGCTTTCTGCTTCTGAATACTCATCAGAGGTTGGTGAGCGCATAACTCTTTTATCTTGCAAAGAAAAAAAACAATCTCTTGATTCTTTTCTTCAACCATTTCTTATTTTAAAACTGAGACAACAGGCGCACTAGGGGCAGAAAATAATGCATCCGTGGCTATACCATCATCAACGCTACCATCAATCATATCTGGAAAGACTTCTTCTTGGGAAAAAGAGAGAGAAAACTTTCCATCCGTATTTGCAAGATACTCACTTTTATCCTCGCTTTCTCTCTCAATCAAATCTTTACCAGAATCATCACACGAGGAACACTCTATCATCTGTAGAATGTGGAGTGCCAACTTTTTGCAACAGTCATAAAAAATAAGATGAGCTAGGTAAATCTTCTCGTAATACGAATTAAAACCATCATGAAAACCCTTCAAAGAATGGATACTAGTAGCAGGGAGAGATAGACACCATTCAAGAGCATCTTCCTCTAAAGAAAATCTGAACATCTTGATCCAGACATCCTCGTGAAAGAAGCTATGCTCGAGCATGCATACATGAAATTTTAATAAGTGCTTACCGAGATCGTCATGCTTGCTTTCTCTGAATCTCAGAAGATAGTCATCCCATTCATCTCTATCCGACAATGGACGTGGACAACCCGCTATGGTTGAGAAATTGAAAGGGGCAAATCTCTGAGCCAAGATAGTCGAGAGATGTGGCTCCCCTTTTTCTCCTTCATGGCTCTCCCCAGGATCAGATTCACAATCACCATAAACAAGAACCATGGAGAGGCTCTGCTCTTCGTCATCTTCATTGGGATATCCATCAAAAGTCGTTTGTTTTTGGTCAGTATCCGACATCACTTCTTCATCATAAGTAGGGCTTCCAAGATCATCTGTTTCCAGGACCAGAGTATCCTCTGCATTTTTTTCGTAAGAGCGGTGAGCAAAATCTTCCTTCAATTCCTCTATTCTTGTAGAAAGTGATCGTATCAGCTCCATAAGCTCCTTCGGGGGATGTCCCTCATCCTCACATCTTTCACAAGAACGAACTATGTCTCGAACGCCATCTCTATACTCCTCACAACAGTTATGACAGATTAACTCAGACGAATAATACCTTTGACAATGAGTATTGAAAGTTGCATGAAACTTCTCCAGGGAGGAGATGCTAGCAGGGGGAAAGGAGTGATACCACTCACGATCATCTCCCGCTAATGAGAACATAAACATCTTCAATAATACATCCTCATGATGTATCTCCCACTGATGCATGAGTTCATGAAACTCATGGAGATGCTCGGCCGGGTTGTCATCTCTATGTTCTCTAAATATGGGCAAAAAATCACCCCATTCATCGATAGTAGGAACAACATTTGGAAAACCAGGAACAACAGAGGAATTAAAAGGAGAAAACCTTCGAGCCAAAATGGCTTCCATCTGGAAATATAATTTCTTAAAACTGAGGAGTCGCCATTGTACTCTTTAAACATGGAGTTTCCAGGTGAACGATATGCAGTCTGAAAGTGTCTCGTCTTTGTTCACCACCAAAGGCCAGATCTGGTCATTATCGTTCTCCCAGGGAACTTTTCAATCTGGAACAACAGCTAAAGCCTTCTCGAGAAAGATTTCATTTCTTGATAATCTTCTCTAGGTCAACTTCAGGTGTAGCTAGAGGCAATTGCAGAGTATACCTCGTGTGTCTGCTTTTAGGAGCCACAACTGAAATAGTGGAGTCGCCAAGTGAAAGTTGCAATCTTCAATGGTATTGATATCTGATGCACCTTCAGAATCAAAAATTCATTGTCATTCTATCCCAGGGAAATGTCTTCAATTCGTTCCCCGGCAATGGAGCCAAGAATGTTAGCACTGAGAGTCACCCTCAAATTGCGGGAGGATAAGCCCAATACCCATCCGATTTTTTGGTGGATGTTGGTTTTATATGAGTGGAGGTCAATGGACAAAACTCAATATATGAATGATGTTCAATACATAACTGGACAAGAAATGTACAGGGAAGTGAGGGCCACATTAACTTCAGTCAGTGAGTTGAGTTTAAGTGTGAGCAAAGGGAAGACTTAGTGAGGAAGGTGAGTAAGCCTGCTATGGGCATCCTTCTTTCAAGCAGCTTGGAGAAGAAAAACTCAAACTCGAGATCACTCTTGAGTTCAAGATTCAGACATTGAAATATTTCCAAACAACACAATCACAATAGCACAATAATCAAACCTACATCACCATGCAGCTACAACAACTCGATTGGATCCTCCATGCCCGAGCCATTCAGTGTAAGAGGGAAAAATATAATAAGGGAGATGACTGAAACTCGTCACGATACCACTGTAATCAAACCTACATTACAACAAGATAACAACCCTCGACTTGATCCTCCATGCCCGAGTGTTTTAGCACAGTTTTTACAGAGAGATGAAAAGAAGCTGACTTCTATTAACATGAAAGTCTCAAATTTGATACATAACCAGAGAACAGTTCTGGCATCAAAACATTACAAAATAAGGAGCTCTGCTCAACTAGTTGACGACCTTAACAAAATATTAAAACTATCTGTTTATACTCAGAAAAATACGCCACTACCAAGAGTGTGACCTGGTCACTACAATCAAAGCTTTGTGTCGGCGAGTTCTTCAGTCAAACTGAACGTGCACCCCTCTGTTAGACGTGAACTCATATCAGCATGGGTTTTGTAGGAAAATATTCCCACAGGGGTACCATGGGCTGACGATTCAGTCCCCACAGCCAGGCCTTCCATGCCTTCCATTTATGGAGTGAGCCGAGGTTTCAACCACCAACTCTAGTTTCATTAATTGCCTTTCCTCAGAGATTGAACGAGATTTAATGCTCAGGGAGAGACCACGTGTTTCTCTCAGATAGGATGCCATATACACATGTTATTTCGGGCCTGCTCAGAGGTGGTTTGGGTTCAGATTGCTTTTGGGTACGCAATCCACCACATTTCGCCATGCAACGCATTCGCCATACCATGGTTTCAATTGTGAGACTACTCAAGAAAATTATTTTCCGAGCATGTTGCGTCCCCACAATGAACTCTGGCCGTAGAACTGGTCTCGATATGAGATATGGTCGCACCTGCTAGATTTAGCGCCACTGCTAAGCTTAACAACCTGCCAACTTTAGAATCCGCCAAACTGTGCGCTGCAGGGGGACGCTACTTTTTGACATTGAACAATAACACCTCTCGGAGGATGATATGACATGGCGGCCTGATGTCCCTATGCTGATGTGTCATGAAAGAGAAGTGACATGTGTCACTAAGAAAGAAACAAATTATATGCCCACGACTGCCTAGACTGAGTGCCACGTGTCACTGCTGAAAAGGTTTCCTGGTGCCATGACCGAAGAGTGCACCACATGTCCATACTGATGACTGCCACATATCCTCTTAAATCGACGATTGAGATCTCCTTCGGGTCTCCGGGCTCCGAGAAAATCAACACTCAAACTTATTTTTGCTCGAAGCAAAACATTCGGGGCTAGGGCTCTGATGACGTGTGGCTCCCTGAGATCAATGACTGAGACGCTTTTCGGGTCTCTAGACTCCGGGAAAATCAAATCTCAAACTTGGGCTTCCAAGTTCTTTTACCCGGAGCCATGGATTTGATGATGCATGGCCCTCTAGAGATCGACGAATGAAATCCCTTCATGTCTCCGGGCTTCGGGAAAATCAAATCTCAAACCTGGGCTCCCCAAAGATTTTTCCCGGCACTAGCGATATACCGACACGTGTCCTCATGAATTGAAGGACCGAGGATTACTTCGGGCCTTTAGTCGGAGCTCATGGATTTATGCCACATGTCCCAATGATGGGTGGTCCAAATGACATCATATGATGTCATGTCTGTTGATGTGTCACGATAAGGAGGGTGACATGGCCACGACCGAATGACCTGAAAAGAGTGCCACGCGTCATGCCTGATGAGAGTGTATCACGTGTTTCGGGTCTTCGGGACTTCGACACTTCGGGTCTTCGGGACTTCAGCTCTTTGGGTCTTCGGAACTTCGGCGCTTCGGGTCTTCGACGCTTTTCTAATTTTAAAACTCCCAAAGTAAAAATCCCGGAGTGGCAAATCTGATGACGCGTGGCATTCTGGATTTGAACGGCCGAGATCGACTTCGGGTCTCCCGGCTCCGGGGAAACCAAATCTCAAATCTCGCTTACTCTTCCATGCGCTTTTACTCGGAGCTGTGGATCTGACGACACGTGGCTCTTGCTGATCAACGACCCAGATCCATTTCGGGACTTCGGGCCTTTGGCCACTTCGACAACTTCGGCAAATTCGGTGCTTCGTCTCTTTGGGACTTCGAGATTTCTAAGTATTTCTCATTTCAAATCTCCCGAAGCTCATTTCCCCGACGGCTTGGATCGACTGCCACCTGTCCCCTTTAAGATCAACGGTTTATATTCACTTCGGGGCCTTTTGCTTTGGCGCTATACTTCGCGCAAGTTTGCACTCCCGAACGCCCGTGAGTCGCTGATCTGGACTAGTCTTGGAATCTTCGCCATTGAAAGATTATAACTACCTTATGCTTATGCTTCAATCCCGAAACAGATTGTTAAGAAAGTTGCGCTTTGTGTTCATGGCTGTGGCCTGCATGATCGAGGATTCAGACGGTGAGCTGAGAAAACAGGGAGACCAGTGACTAAAACACAGGATGCGAGAGCTCGCCCTTGGAGAAAAACAGAAGGGCTTGGGGCCAAGATTTCACTTGGGTAAGATATTTAAGGAAAACCAGGACGCACAAACGAACAAGGGAAAACAAAGAACGATTTACAAGTCGAAGGGAGGAAAACTTAAGATTTGGCTTGCGACAAGGATAGAGACAGGGCAACACTACAGACTTTGGTATATCGACACGCCCCTATGGCCCTTATATTGACACACCCCTATGGCCCTTAAACAGCCTTATGTGATAACAAATGGTATTTGAACAATCTTTATAAGATTGCTTTAAGAGTATTTGACCAGTTTAATCAAACTCCATTGAAATACATCAAATTTCGTAGTATCCATTAAAAATAGGACCAAGTCTAGCTGAGACGATGAGTAAATCGACTAGACTACGGATTGAAATAATTTTTTTTGGAAACACACTTCAATATTTTAACGTTGACACTTTCACAAAATGTGTACAAAACCAGGCGAAGACGTTCAAAATACAGAAATCATTAAGCAACTTAAAACTAGAAGTTCAGCTGAAGGAGATTGAAGCTTCGACGTCGGCCTTCGTCTTTTAACATAAATTTTTGAGTACATGTAACGCAAGGCTTCAAAACTATGACAGTTCAAAGAAAATAGCTTGGTGAATAAAGCTACATTCTCTGCTGTCCTGTTTTTAACTTACAAACCAACGCAAAGCTTTTCTCAATATATACATCACAGTCCTTTCTGGATAGCGCTCACACGCTGATAGTTCCAAACATCACGAAACTCGGCTCCACTACTTCCAAATTCTTCTTTCTGTGACAATGCAAAATCATTTTGAATGACTGGATATTCATTGAACTGCCAAATATCATCCTCCCACAGAGACCCACAGAAAACCTCCGTAGTCTCACCATAGCCATCCACGGCATCCGAATACATAATATCGGGAATTGAATCTCCAACGATATGGTTCTGCATGATTCCAAGGACATCCGGAGTAAAATAGTCTATGAATAAACCTAGCTCTCCGCGAACATCGTCGTAATACGTGAAGTGTCCTACATCAAACGTCACCGAGGTCGCTTCAAAATCTCCGTCTCCAGTTAATTCGCCTTGCTTATTTGAACCCATCTGATCACTGCTTCCCTTTTCATCGGTGTACTCGAAATCAATATCTGTTTGCGCCTTCAACCCAATTTCATCTCCCAGAGATTTTGTAACCCCGTTGAGCATCATCTGGCCCTCGACCTTATTCTCAGCATCTGTCTTTTGTGAGGACGCCGCAATCTCTGCAAACAATTATGTGAATCAAATATAACAGATACAACAATACAGAGTCTTGTTTGTGTCAGCGATTTAATGCGAAGGTTTGGGTTATAAACTCAGGGCCTCATTGTTACCCGACAACTTGTTTACAATATATGATAGCTGGAAATCGGTAGATCACAAGAAATCCTGCATGATATGGAAACTTCCAATGAAACACAATCAACGCGTTGTTTTTCAAAGCCTTTTTCCTTTTGTATACTTCGTTGAAACGGCATTCGAAGGACACACGGAAACCCACCTCGCAGTCGAAATCATATTTTCCAAACATACAAGTTGTTATAGAAAATAAAAAAAAGGCCTTTCTCGATGTCATTCAAACTGACAACATTTCTCTTTCATGATCCGACTCTGTCCAAGACGATGCAACATTCGCAGCTTTTTCCTTGCGGTTGAAGGTCGACAAAGATAACTATCTCGACATATTCGATTTGGCATTTAACTCTATTTTGCAAGTAATTGAATTCGTTGTTGTTAGCACTTTCCTGCACACTTTCCGTATACTAATCGACTGTAGCCAGCTCGACAAAGCTGATCATCCTGGACATATTTGATTTGTGTTTTGCAAGTAATTGATTTCTTGGTACACATTTTTTATTAACCGGCTATTTCCAACTCCTTAAAATTGACTACTATCGACATATCTGATTTGGTATTAATCGTCCAAATTCTATATATTCTTCATATATTAACCGGCATTGCCAGCTAGACAAAGCTCCCACCATTTCAACCCTTTCTATATCAGGGGCATGTGAAATTTAAAAAAGAGATGGTGTGTTTGCAATCACGACCGCCACTCATCGACTTTGATATATTGGAATATAATATTGGAAAAATATGTCGTATACTTTTCCATAAATAATAAATGGCATTGTTTAACTATTCCACATAGTGCAAAATGTATATCATGGAAATGTTGTGTGCAACATGTATATCACGAAACATGGCATGTAGAACACAATGCATTTGTTATATGGACTGGTGAAAGATAAAAATGTATGAAGACATAAAAGTTTGTTACATGCTAAAAGTTTGTTACATGTTACTGGAAATTTTGAAATGTATATGACGGAAATGTTGTATGCAACATGTATATCGAGGAACATGGAGCATAAGTAAATGACGCTTGTTATGTAGAGCACCATTTATTTTGAAATATATAAAAAAATAAAACTATAAATTTTTTTAAAAGCATTTGTCATAGAGACTGGTGAAAGATAAAAATGCATGAAGACATAAATTTAAAAGGAGATAAGAAAACATTTTTATTTGAAGTATGTCAAAAAATAAAAGTTTGTTACATACTACTGGAAATTTTGAAATATACAAAAAAATTAAAGTCTGTTACATATAAATCGTAATTTCAATGCGTTTGTGAGGTAGAATGGGATTGAGGCTCCCGCGGGCCATTAGAGAAATATGTACAAGAAACAGGATTGTAGAAAGAAAATAGAGTGCAATACCTGCAAAAAAATAAATGGAAAGGTATAAGTGTTTGCCTACACATCTCTATTTAAGAAAGTGGAATAATTGTGTTGATAAACAAAAGAGGATGTGATCAGTAGACTTACAGTGAGGGTACATATGAGCCCTTTGTCTATTTGTTTTTGGTTGTCGTTTCATTGATGTCACCGACAACTGCAGTTTCAATGATGTCGTCGACGACCACTGAAATCTTGACAACTTCATGTTGTCTTTCGTCGACGGCCTTCTTCAATTCCCTTTCGAGCCATTCTTCAATGTAGCTTCTCATTAGGGCGGCGTTGATCTCATTCTTGATTTTTATGTTGAAAATATCATTTTCTAATTCTTTGAAGTCGATAGAAAGATTACAGAGAGCCTGATGAATTTCCTCATTCTGTACTGAATATTTGACTAGTCAGTCGTGGACGTGAGCTTGATCAAATTGAAGGATGCTACAAAAACTTTTCCAGAGACAAAGCCTTAAACATAGCAACCTGTTTATCGAACTCTTGCCTGGTTAAGGGAAAGGAGTTTGCGATTAAGTCGGGGTCTTGGAAGTCGTTGGTTTTCCCAGCTAAGTCTATATTTGACAGCCTTGTGAATAATTTATCTTTCTTCGATATGGATTGTTCACATGACTGAACAATGAGATGCAGGTTCTTCACTTTTTCTTTCCAACATGCATTCAATTGACCGATCCGGTTTTTGGATGGAAGATCTTGTTATCTTCTTTTTGTTTCTATCATATTGTTGACACTGGTGACAAAAGAAATGACCGTTTTTAAAAAGAATTTTTCTTCATCTTTTAACTTGGCCTGCAAATGTTCGAGAAAACTATGTTCCCTGGTTCCAAGGGAAGTGATGGTTTGTGATCTTTTCCATGCCTCGGTAACCAGTTCCATTCTTTTTTTGATATTATTCTCCACATATCCTCTACAGGATGCGACTAGGGTGGAGGATGTTTTTATGTTGTCTACAGGGGTGGCAGGCATGGCTATTGCCAAAGGATTGACAAGCAATGGCACAGGAATGAAAGTGTCTTCCAATTGCTTGAATCAATCCTTCAGTCAGGCATTCTCGGTCTCGATGCCTCCAATGGAATCATGAAGTGATTCTCCGCTCGCGGTGTGAAGTTGACATATTTGGGATGACCGCATGTTGGCAAGGTCAACCTCTGAAAGATATTTTCCTTTCTTATTTTTAACATCTTTTTTTTTCAATTATCAATTTTTTGAACTGGCTATCAAAAACAACGCTCCCGAACATGAAGGATTCAACTTCGTCAAAATTTTCGGTAACGGATATGTCCATTGGACAGATATGGCGGATGGCGTCTCCGGGCTGATAAGGAAGAAGAGCATGATATCCAGATCAGTGTCAAGTTCCATGTTCTCACTCTGAATTTCCAGCTCTTTCGCCTGCCCCACATTTTTTTTTCTATTCTTCTCTACTGGAATCTTATGAGAAATATCAATTTTAGAGTGAGGAGGGTCGTTATCTCCTCCTTTGTTTGAAGAACTTTGAGTTTTTTTGTTGTTGTGGTGGGCTGTTTGAGTGATGATCCAGGATGTCGTACTTTTTGGAGTGTTATTTTTCGATTGAACACTCTTGTCACTTGGGCCTTTCCCCTATTGAGTGTACAATTTAGTGGAGCTTTGCATTGTGTCTACGTCGCCAACATCAGAGGCAGGATTGTTTCCGCCACTGTCTTTGTTTTCAGGCAGGTGTTTAAAAAAAAAAAATCGACGAGGCTAAGTGTCTGTAAATGTTGTCGAAAAGTATTATAGGGGTCAAACCCTCTTATGATTTCAGCATATCTTAGGTTGGAGATGTTAGAATGTGTTGTGAATTTGTCAATTTTGTTGATGTTTTTTAACACAAACTCCCCTACTTTCCAAGGCAGAGGAATGAACTGTTTTTTCTTCTTCTTTTGCAACAGATGGAACCAGTAGCTGTATTTTCGTGCTACTTCTGCAACAAACATTATGTCCGTAATGTGACATGGAAGGAGACAAGGTTTTTCCGTGGAGCCAAAAATTCTTATGACAGTGTAATTATCCAAATGTTTGAGTGTCCCCTTCTTGTCCAAAAAACTGGTTTCCTATTCAGATATGTGAGGAGCATCTTCTCCTAACAAAAAAACTTTGAAAATAGACACAAAGCCATTAAAAACCTCATAAAAACAATGGGAAGCCTTGTGCTTCCACAAGGCCTGGTACCAGAACGTTACTAGGTGGAATTCACAGTTGACATTCTTGGACAGAGACAGTTCTGGAAACCGATAGGAATGCGCTATTGAAAAAACTAAATAGGACGACATATACAATTTCTTTTCCCTTTTGAAGATTGACAATTGGGAATAGATTTCATGGGAAATTAGCCTACCCCAATCAAAAATGGCTTGTTCGTTGACTATGAAATACAAAATATAAAAAGCCATCCGAGAAACAGTTATTTTGGACTCTTGTCCCTTTATTCTTGTAAAAATCCAAGCAATTTTGCGAAATGGATTTCTAAATGAACTAACCTGGAAGCTTGTAATATCTTCATGAACTAGAAGTGGGTTTTCCAAAAAATGGGGCAAGAGGTCCAACCCGTTATTATGATTTTCTAGGAACTGTTTGCAATCTTCTCCTCTGAATGTCAATGTTGGCTCCAGAAATATTAGCATCTGGTGGAAGACCTAAGGTGACAAAGAAACAGAAGAGCGGTCCCGCAGTGGAATAATTATTTTGTCTGAAATAAATTTATTGGCGCACCAACAGACCAGGTCCTTACAGTCAAAAACCTCAGGGACACATCCTGCATGAGCAATACCAGAGGTCCAAATTACTTGGTTATCTGCGACAGAGGTTGAGTAATAAGAATATGCCTTGGACCACTGGAAGTTCTGGTCCTCGCGCCCGAAGATGTTCACTGTATCTCCATAGAACTGTTGTCGAGTTGATGCCATAAGTTTATGAGAACGTTGGTTTTCTCTAGATGAATGGGAAAGCTCCTCGAGCCTTTCGCTGATTAATGACAATTTGTATGTGTGGTGCATGATGAACTATTAACAATAAAGCTTACTTATTGCATATTTAGAAATGCGAAGGTGGCAGGTATGACAAAGAGAAATTAAGGATTGGAGGTTTCGTGAACATGCAAAGGCCACGACGTGAGAACGACATTTCATGATTTTGAAATCAACACTCGGAAGGGATAATATAACCCTCCACAAATCTTGGTTTAACGCACATCAATAGGAGATCTCCTTGAACCTTTCGCCCATCAATGACAATTTATATGGTTCCTGAATGATGCCCTGTTAGAATTAAATGTCAGTAATTCCATATTTAGAAACAAGATATGTATACATATATAACTATTTTTTTTCTTTTATTATAGACAAGTGCGAAGGTGACGAAGACCGCGGAGAGAAAGGAAAGAATGGAAAGCTCTGAAAAGCAGTCAGACGAGATTCAAAAAAGGGTTAACGAGATACTCAGGACAAGCGAGTGTTCCATGGTCAAATTTTATGGATCGAAATTTTTTACTGCAAAATGTATAAAACATAAGAGATCATGATGGGGCAGTTCAACAACCGGTTTGTATATTTGTGGAATTCTGGCAAAATGGCTAAGTATGGAATAGGGAAATTGCTAATTGCATGCCTAGAAATAAGATCTTATATATAACTGGCAATTGTTAATTGCAAAGGGGAGCGGGCACAAGAAACAATTATTAGGAACTGAATATTTATTCAACCCACCAAACAGACGATCCACCAAAAAAATTCAAAGAAATGGCGAAGTATGGAAAGCGAATAGACGAGCTTCAAAATGGGGTGACAATAGTTCCACAAAAGACGCGAGGACTCGACGGTTAAATTGTATTTCTCGGAAGTTTTCAGTGAAAAATATATACCACGGAAGAGGGCATGATAGGTGGACCGTAATACGGAAGATGGTATGATCTGAGTCTGGTTGTAAATTTGTATATCGTGGAAGTGGCGGTACTATTTGCAAGCCATGGAACAACATAAGTCCAATCTAGAGCCCGCCTACCAGGAATTAACGGTCAGAGAAGTTTCTTCGTATGGAATGGGGAAGCAGTCGGTCAGTGTCACGATAAAAGAGCATGAGTGCAAGTGTGAACCCACAAGACCGCCCACGCACGCAGCCATACATTTTCGAAAAAATGAATAAGTGACGAAAAAGATAAAGTTCAGGGAAAAGAGAAACAGATATTTGGCCAAGTATAGAAGATGGAAAACAAGGACTAATATATTCACATCTGTAACAAATATCCCATTTTCGTGGCAAGATATATACTTGGAAAGAATGGCGAAGTTGGCGAGAACAAAAACCAGTAACCAGGAATACAATCCACGAGTTTACTTGGTTCTTTCTTGTATGCTTCTTGTATGCTTCTTGTATCGCGGAATTCTGAGGAATTTTATTAGCCAACTAGCCCGCAAGTCCGACTGTCAATTTGTATAGTGCGTAACTATGGGTGTTGTTTGCAGGACACAGAACTATAGAGTAAATGTTTTTCCCTTTTAATATAGCTTATGTGGGGCAAATGTGGTATGGCTCATTTAAGCACTTTTTCATCCGTAAACAAAGGCAACCTTGAGCGCTCCAGCCCTAGAGCCCGTCTGTCAATTTTTATTTTGCGGAGCTCTGAATTCTGTTTGGAGGTCACAAAAAAGTATAAGTGCAATGTTGACCCAACCAGTGCGCAAGTCTGCCTGTCAATTTTTATATCGCAGAACTCTGGGTGCTAGTTGTATGACACAGAACAATAGAGGGTCAATTTAAAGAAAGGGGAAGCGCTTGTTGGAAATGTGTGAATCCGCCAAGCCACGCAGCAAGGCATTTTCGGTAAAAAAATGATTAAGTAACCAGGAAGAGAAACTATAGGGAATAAAAGAGTGGGAAAATAGAAAGGCGGAAGACAGTTTTCGTAAGCGTGATTTGGTTTCAAAGAAGCCCCATTGTTGCAAAACCATCATTTTCTACTAATTGTCAGCAAATGCATTGTTGAAGATTAGATTTTATTGCAACCTATGCATGTAAGTATGTTCTTGATACATTCTTCCATGAATGTAACATATTAACTTAACTAGTAAACTTCATTTTGTGCTAATTTCCAGCAAATGCTTTGTTGAAGATTATATTTTATTGGAACATGTGGGTGTAACTATGTTCTTGAAACATTCTTCCATGACTGCAACATATTAACTTAAGTATTAAACTTCTTTTATTATGGGTTGTTAGCATTAAAACTTAATAATTGCATGTCTATAAACAAGAACAATGATTTTGCTGCAAGATTGTACATTGGTATTGCTATGTTCTATTTGCATTACAAATATAATTGAACGTTGGTTTGAAACTGTGTAATACATTTTTTGTTTGCATAAAAGGTTGGTGGATTGACACAGTACATTGTCATATAATTGCTAGATGTCCCATATTAGAAAAAATATCCTAAGTAAACACAATATCGAAGAAGTATGAGAGCACCAAACCATGCCAATGAGAACAGACGTTAAATCCAGAAAAAGGCAGCAATGAAGAGTCCAAGGCAATTTTTTTTAATAGCAAATCCATTTAAAAAAATAAGAAAAACAATGAGTATTGTACATCTATCCTTAGAAATTGGACCCAGTTCTTCGAGCCAAAACATTAAACGTATCTGCGACAAACAAAGGTACGGGATCCGCAGTATGCAAGATCCTCACATTTTTCTCCTCGATGAATCATCATGTGCTAAAATTGATAGTTTTCAGAAGCTTCCCGTGAGGAAGAAGACGAAAAATGTTGCAGGGTAAATGGAATAGCCCTTAGCTGAAACCACCTCTGCATAGTCGAAAACAATTCAGGAGCACAGGTTGCACGTGCAATTTCAGGGCCCAAATTAGTCCATTCTGGGTGGAAGGAGATGAGTAGTAGAAAAATGTCTTGCAACAGTGGGAGTTTTGGACCTGATTCCTGAAGATGTTAATTGTATATCCAGAGAACATGACACTAGTCCCGCAAGTGAATAATTTTTTGTTTTGAAATATATCTTTGGGAGAATCAACATATCATTACTTTACAGTGAAACTCTTCCTCCCAGAACGAACTAATTTGAAACTCTAGAATTCCTACTTTCACGTTGCAAAGAGGCTATTGCGTTTAGCGTCGGTTTCTTTTCTGAAACTCCTTTTGGTGTTGTCAGGACGACCATCACCGAACCGGGAAGTTGTGTCTGTTACGGTTGATTTCAATTTGGGCACATGAGTGGGAAGAGTCTCTGCATTGCCATCATCCATTGTCATATCATCGTCCATCAGATCATCTTCTTCCATCTCGGAGTTCATGACATCAACCTCTGCACCAGACATGAATGCAACTGGGCAGGTTCTCAGAGAAGGCAAGGTTTCCTTGGAATTCTTTGGCTTGAAATATATCTCTCAATGTACCAAGGGACCATCTCCTTTTTTTCTCCTGGGCAAAGGGAGATGAGTAGTAAGAATATGCCCTGGAATAGTGGAACCTTTGGCCATTATGCCGCAATGTATTTACTGTATCTGGATAGAACTGTTGCCACAACTTAACAATAATTTTTGTTTGCTCGAGACAATGTTTGAAATGAAAATCGAGGAGGGATAATATAACCCTCTGCAAATTATGGTTTAATGCGTATCAATGGAATATCTCCTCGATCCTTTCGTTGATCAATGACAATCTCCAGGGTTCATGCAAAATGAGTTATCACCATCACAACTCACTAATTTCATAATTATAAAAAAGTGCGAAGGTCGCGGTGACGACGAAGAGAGATAAATAATTAGAAATTTCTTAAAAGCGCCAACCCACCAACGCACAAAAAAAAGATTGCATCATGTTTGAAATGAATACTTGGAAATGATAAAATACTTGTGCACAACTCTTAGTTTAATTCGTAGTAATGAAAAATCTTCTCCGGACTTCCGAACATTAATGACAATCTTAATGGTTTCTACAGGATGAACTACTAGCATTAAATATTAATTATTGCATATCTGGAAACAAGTACGAAGGCATCGGTGATGGAAAATTGCGACGAAGCATTGTACATTTCGCGCACCGGCCAACCCGCAAAACCGATTCCAAGAAATACCTAAGTATGGAAAGCGATCAGGCGGATTACAAAAGAAAAAGGGTAGAAGATATACGCAGGAGACATGAAGGGTCGATGGTCATATTGCATCTTAGTGACAGATATCGGCCGTCAATTTGTATGTCGCAGAATTTTGGGTGTTGTTTTTGCGTAGGGGAACAACAAAAGCGCAATGGCGAGAGGGCAATTTGTATATTGTTGAACCTCGGGTTTTGTATATAAAAGCATGAGACATTGGGGAAAATGACCAAGTAAATAGAAAGCGAAAGCATACGAGATGAAAGGGAGTTTGTTTGAAAATTTTTAAATCGCGAAGTTCGGGTGCTACTTGCAGGCGGCGGGACAATGGAAACACAATGTTAAATCCGCCTATGCAGGATCCTGCGTTTCGAAAAGGGAAAGGAGAGAGAAAAGAGAAACTAGAAATTTTCTGAGAAACGAGTAATACACACTAAATATGTACTATAAAGTATGAACATGAGATGTTATAGAGCATGCACGGATCTCAAATTCCATACTTAGCCACTTTTTGGTTTGCGGGTGCTCGGACTGGCGGGCTCTAAATTGGACATCCATTATTTCGTGGCCTACAAATAGCATTCAAAATTCCCCGATATACAAATTGGCCAGCAGACCTGCGGGGTGGCTCGCTCAAAATTGCACTCCTTTTGTTTTGTGTCATACAAATAGTACTCAGAGTTCCGCGATATACAAATTGATAGATGGACTCCAGGAATGGTAGCCTCGAGAGTGTGATTGTTTACATATGCTAATGCCTATTAAATATTGGACATTATCTAAAGACATTATTTTGAATACTAAATTATTAATATTAAATATTGATATTGTACAATTTAATTAGACAAGGAGGTTTGTACAATATGAAATGGGGAAGCAGTCGGTCGGTCAG
Organism: Picea engelmannii; assembly: GCA_009831015.1. NCBI lineage: Eukaryota > Viridiplantae > Streptophyta > Pinopsida > Pinales > Pinaceae > Picea > Picea engelmannii. The sequence goes on from ML818023.1 coordinate 125,655, forward strand.
GCTGGTGATATAAAAGTAAGTGAAATCTGAATACGTGAATCCGCCAACTTCCTTACCAAGAAATTTTCCGAAAAAAACGAGTAATACATAAAATCTAGTTTTAGAAAATACAAACATGAGATTTAATAGAGCATGTACTGTTCCCGCATTCCATACTTAAACCAATCTTTGGATCGCATGTATTTGGGCTGGCGAGATCAAAACATGGCCTCTATTGTTCTGTTAGCTACAAATAGCACCCAAGAGTTCCGCGATATACAAAACAGGGTTGGCTTGCTCAACATTGCATTTCTATTGTTCCGTGTTGTTCAAACAACACTTGGAGTTCTGCCATATACAAATTCACAGATGGACTCCAGGGCTGGCGGGCTCAACCTTGCGATTCTTTAGAGATGGTGATCCCTATGAACTATGTAACACTACCAAAAAACATTATTTTCAAAACTAAAGTATTCATATTAAATATTGATATTGTACAATTTAATTACATAAAATTATAAAAGGATGTGAAATATCTTATTTCAAAGAACAACCCACGTATTCGCAAACTTGCCTTCCAAAATTTTTGTATAATATGAAACGGGAAAGAGGTCGGTCGGGTTGTTGATATAAAAATGGGTGGAAACCTGAACACGTGTATCCGTCAAGTTCCACACCTAGAAAATTTCGCAAGAAACGAGTTATACATACCAAATATGTACTTTTATGAAGTATGGGCATGAGATTTTATAGAGCATGTACGCAACCCTCATTCCATACTTAGTCACTTTTTGGATCGTGGATTCTCGGGCTGGCGGGCTCAAAATTGGGCCTCTGTTGTTCCGTGCCCTACAAATAACACCCAGAGTTCCGCGATATACAAATTGACCAACGGATTTGTGGACTATTTCAATTTTAAGGGCCTCGTATTGATGTAATAGCACAATTGGACTTGCATCAGTTTATGTTCATTACTTACAATATCAAACGGAGAAGCGGTCGGTCGAGTTGTTGATCTAAAAGTAGTTGAAACCTGAAGTCGTGAATCTGCTAACTTCCGTAGGTAGAAGTTTTCCGAAAAATGAGTAATACATACTAAGTATGAAATTTTACAAGTTATGGACATGATGTTTTTATAGAGATTGTACGGATACCGCATTTCATACTTGGCCACTTTTTCGATTATGGGTTCTCGGTCTGGCGAGCTCAAAGTTGGGTCTCTATTGCTCTGTATCCTACAAATAGCACCCAGATTCCCGTGATATACAAATTGACAACCGAACTTGCGGACCGGGTCGCTCAACGTTGCAGTTCTATTGTTCTGTGTCTTCTAAACAACATTCAAAGGAAACAAGTAATACATACTAAAGATGTACTTCTAAAAACTATGGACATGAGATTTTATAGAGAATGTATGGATCCCTCATTCCATACTTAGTCATTATTTGGATCACGGGTTCTCGGGCTGGCGGGTTCAAAATTGGGCCTCTGTTGTTCTGTGCCCTACAAATAACACCCACATTTCCGCGATATACAAATTGACAAGCAGACTTGTGAGCTATTTAAATTTTAAGGGCCTCCTATTGATGTCATAGCACAATTGGACTTGGGCCAGTTTATATTCGTTTATTACAATATCAAATGGGGAAGCGGTCGGTCGTCCTGGTGATATAAAAGTAAGTGAAATCTGAGGTCATGAATCCGCCAACTTCGACACCTACAAGTTTTCTGAAAAACGAGTAATACATACTAAGTATGTACTCTTATAAAGTATGGACATGAAATGTTTATAGATCGTATACGGATTTTCCATTCCATACTTAGCCACTTTTTGGATCGCGGGTTCTCGGGCTGACGGGCTGAAAATTGAGCCTCTATTATTCCGCAACCTACAAATAGCACCCACAATTCCGCGATATACAAATTGACAAGCAGACCTACAGGCTGGCTGGCTCAACATTGCACTTCCATTGTTCCGTGTCCTCCAAATAGCACTCGGAGTTCCGTGATATACAAATTGACAGATGGATTCCAGGGTTGGCGGGTTCAAGTTTTCCATTGTTTTCGGATGGTAATCCCTATCAACTATCTAACATGATATAAAAAAATTATTTTCAATACTAAATTATTAATATTAAATATTGATATTGCAGAATTTAATTAGACAAGAAAGTTTGTACAATTTGATCGGGCCAGTAATATAAATTTTTTTTGACAAACGAGCAATACATAGTAAACATGTACTTTTATAAAGTATGTACATGATATTTTATAGAGCATATGTGGATCCCTCATTCCATACTTAGCCACTTTTTGGGTCACGGGTTCTCGGCCTGGCGGGCTCAAAATTGAGCCTCTATTGTTTTGTGTCCTACAAATAGCACCCAGACTTCCACGATATACAAATTGACAGACGGACTTGTGGGTTGTTTGGCTCAACATTTCACTTCTATTGTCCTGTGTCCTCCAAACAACACTCGGAGTTCCACGACATACAAATCGACAGGACTCCAAGACTGTCGTGTTCAAGATTGTGATTGTTTACAGATGGTCATCCTGTCTAACTTTATCTAAAAACATTATTTTCAAATACTAAATTATTAATATTAAATATTGATATTGTACAATTGAATTACATAAAATTATCAAAGGATGTTAAATCCCTTATTTTTAAAAAAATGAAGGAAACAAAAGAAAGTTTTTTTTAAATTCTATCACAGCAAGCATAACAAGGACCAATTTGAATTTTAAGGGCCTCTTGTTCATATGATAACACAATTTCACTTCGCACAATATATATTCGTTGATTTCAAATGATTTTAGGACATTAATTTTACCATGTTCATCAATTAAGCAAAAATGCCAAAACAACGACCAATTTGAATTTTAAGGGCCTCTTGTTGATATGATAGCACAATTGCACTTCACATAATATATATTCGTTGATTTAAAATTATTCCAGGACATTAATTTTACCAAGTTCATCGATCAAGGAAAATTGCTAAAACAAGACACATACTACATTTACGTCACAACACCATAGAAATTGTCAAGCGGATTTGCGGGCCAACTGGCTAAAAAAATCAATTATATTGTTCTGTGTCCTTCAAACAACAGTTGGAGTTCCATGGTATAGAAATTGACAGACGAAGCACACAACCAAGAACCAACAAAACTTCAAACAGACCGCAAGCAAGTTCCTAGAAGGTTCCATAGACCAGGACCCATCGACCTTTGCACCAAACAATTTGATATACAAAGAAAATATGTCGCCGCATTCATTTTCTCTAGCATCTGGTATATGTTCCCAGTAGAAAATAACCGAGGCCATGGGATATATGGGGTTTTCTTCCATGTTTCCCATTTTTTGGACCGAACAATCTTATGTCTGTGCAATCCCAACTACCCGAGTTCGACGAACATTCATCTGGATGTTGAATAAATATTACAGAGACACATGAGGTATTTTTGTTTCCTGCCAAAGTTTTATATATATATATATATATTTTCCCTTCTTCAGCTGATATGAAAAATTGCATTTTCCTCATTTAAGGTGAATTTATTGTGTATCTGAAGGTCCCGCAACATGTAGACATTGCTTTCCTTTTTCTGTAGATACGTTTCATATGAAAAATCTGCCAACTTAGGAAGCACATTTTGTAACAGAGGCTTCCTAACCATACAATGCACGGTTGTGTTTCCCACGGTTCAGACGACAACATTGACGCAATGTCCATATACATATGGACATTTTGCATCGCATCGTAGACAATCAATCATATCATCACTTATCAAAGCGGAGGCAGAAGCAAGAGAGTTTCATTTTGCACATACAGGTTCAAAGGGGGTCGAGTACACATTGGCTACAACTAAAACACCTTCAACCTAGGAACGCAAGCATAGGAATTAATACATTGAACAATATAATACACAACTGCACCCTCGCTCCCCTTAAAAAAAATAAAAAAAATAAAACAGGCCGCAAAAATTTGTTGAAGGATATTTCTATAAGCAAAGTGAGGATCATTTTGTGGATGTATATGCACAACAGTTGTAGGGCTAGATAGTTTCTTCAGATCCTCTACTATATCTGCTCACAAATTTGTTACAAACGTTTCCTGGGTTGTCTGAAAGATCCTTTCTCTAACATCCCTTTTCTTTGTTATATTTTTGAACAACATAAGTGGAATCTGCCCTTTATGCAATTGTTGCTCCATTGATGAAAACAAATTTGAATAAGTATCGAACAATTGTACCTACAACATGGAACAGTTCAATATTTGTGTAACTTACCCAAGATACATGCACATGTGAAAGTAAAGGAAAAAACTGAATATGAAAAGCGGTACAATTGCCTTGTCGCTATCCGACTCTCCATCCTTTATATGGAGAATGTGTTTCGAGCCAAGCTTTCTCGCCAGTGTGACAGTTGCGCATATCATTCCGATTGGGTAAATATAAATGCTATGTGCAAGCTGACTGATAGTCGAGTCCGGGATGAAACAATATTCTGAACAAACATCGGAAATTGTTTCCACAATGATTGTTTCGTTGAGAGAAATAATTCGATCACAATCAGCACGATCATATACTGTTTTGGGAAATATATTAAAATTTGTAATGGATATCCCATTACCCGGCAATATCTTTTCTGCATGTTTCTGGACAAGTTGTGGAGGAACAGTCAGTGTCACTATCAACATGGCCTCCTTGTCTATCATGTCAGCACACATAATGGATCTACTTTTGTTTTCCTTGTCCAAGTAGGTGCTATAGACGACCATTATGTTACAACTCTAGACCTGGTGTCAATTTTTGAATAGGAAAACCAAAGTGAATGGTACTGTGTTTTTTTTTTTTGTATTCTTATTTCACTTGCATAAATCTACAAGTACATGCATAGCTTCGATGAACTATGGAGCCATAATTTTGCAACCACACCTCTTAGTCTGTGGAAGATGCAACACATTCAGTATCTCACTTGTACTTGTTGAGACTTCTTGTGAAATGCAAACCATGTATTGAAAATGACATCAACATATCCACCATGACATAGATGAATATATAGCCGAGGATATTTGTTTAGTAAACATAGTATGAGCCGAGCATATGCATATTTATCTTTTGCCTTATCGATTTGCTGATGTCTGGGATGACTGACTACTCATGCCCGTGTCACTAGTCCAACGTTTTATGATGCAAGCATGTGCAGATGAACATTAGGACTAAACAAGAATATGCATTGTATATTGTCCATCAAAATCACTAAATAACCATAAAATTGTATGCATCTGGTTTTTTTAACTGGAGAAATGTTTAATAGTAAACAGGGTGTGAGGGCGGGGCACCATGGCCAATCTTTATATCGCGGACCCTCGGAAGCCGAGGGGGGCAATGTTGAACCTACCAGCCCGACAATTGCAATCAACAAAGTGGGTAACTATGGAATAAGGTATAAGCACGACCACAGATGTGAAACCGTTAGTCCGCCAACCGGTGCACCAACGCATTTTCGGAAATCACACTAAGCAGATGAATTAGAAAACAAAATGGATAATAGAAAATGGAAAAAGTAAAAATAGGGAGGGCAGAAAGGCCCATTGCTGCCAAGCCATCGTTTTAAAGTCTAATATTATATGGCCCCACCTAGTTTGTATATTTAATTTACTAGCACATTTGGTATACCTTTTAGCAAATTTTACCACATAACCCTCTGTTGTTGCACAAAACAATTCATCTTCCTGTCCAAGCAACCTGTTTTTTCCAAGGCAACAAAGGCGAATATGCAATGGACATGAAGGCAAGTTAGTATGAAGACAAACATCTAAAATAAAGAGAAACATGTCTATTTACCCTCCAAAGAGTCCATCGTCCTCTCCAGCCATTTTGTTTGTTTAAATGAAGGAATGCAGTGAAAACACAATGGACATGAAGTAGCTTAGTATGCAAGAAGGCATGTATTGAAGATAACTTATAATGAACACAGACATGTAAAAGAAAGAGATACATGGTTATTTACCCAGGAAAGAGCCCATCGTCATCTCCAACTATTCTTTTTGTTTAAATGTAGCAATGCAACGAAAACACAATGGACACGAAGCAGGTTAGTATGCAGGAAGGCATGTAATGACGATAAGCTACCATGTAGGAAGGCACACAACATGTAAATATAATAAACTAGGTGAACTTATATACATGCCATAAATGAAATACAAAACAACGCAATATGAAATAACAGTACAAGCATGCACCTTTCTATATCCTCTTCAACTGATGCAATCAAGACTCTCTCGTTTTCTCCATCTATTCTATTTGTTTGAATGTGGGAATGCAAAAAATACAATGAACATGAATGGAAGCTGGTATGCACCAGAGAATAAGCAATATGTACATACAAAAAAAACAGACTCAACGAACAGTCTAGAAGATAGGCAGAAACATCAACCTTTGCGCTTCTCTATCCATAGTTGTAAATGTGTAATTTTTTTTCCCTGCCCAAAATATATTACAAGCCAAAAAATATCACGAAATTGCATGGTCATAGCTAAATGATTTCTGGTTTTCCATGGAAAATTATCCAGATATGCTTCCACCGATGGAAATACATGTTCTTTATCCTCTACACAGATTGTTGTGCCCACGATACAAGTTTTTGGTTTTCCGTGGCAAACTACCCAGACATGCTTCCAGACATCCAAATATAATCTTTCAGAATCCTTTTTGTACATATCATATCTCAAGTACAACACAAATTGTATCATGCACACACCAGTCTTTGTAGATGAGAAAGAACATGTAATGTCATGTGGACACATATGACCATACATGGTTTATAAATGTAGCCTGCATTTTCTTTATTGTAACAAAAAAACAACGGATATTGCAATTTCACATGTAATCCTCGAACAATTTTGCATGCAACTATTTTCTTTCATACCAGCACCGAAGCACTAGGAAAATCTCATAGAAAAATAGATATCGGCCTCGACAGATAGGGAAAATAACTGAACTGCATGTCGACTCATGGGTATAGGAGATGAACATCGTAAAGCGCCCCCCAAAAAAATAATAATCCAAAAAAAAATAAAAACGAAAATATCCAACCACAAGTGCTGGACCCCAACCCTGCAAGGATGAATCAAACAAAACAAAACAACAAGCACCAAACTAGCGAGAAAGCACAAACAGGATGAATTGCACCCCCAGGGCCCCAAAGTGTAAACTTGAGCCAAACAAATAGAACCAACAACCCACGAACTAGCAAGAACCACCGAGCCAACAAACAACATATGTATCTCCAACGATTACGAAACTGCAGCCCAAGCACAGAAGGAACCATAAACATATGAGGACCATGCCACTACAAATAAACAAACATTCTTACTTGCAAACTGCAAACACTGAACAACAAACAAGGAATAGAAAATGAAACTATGGCATCGAAACTTACTCCGAAATGATGAAATGCAGAAGCGAAACAAAAACAAGCAACAACCGACAAACCAACGAAGAAGAAGCAGTCACCGAACCAGTAAACAATGTATGTAGCTTCAACAATGACGAAACTGCATTGCAAAGGTAGAAGAAGGATGAAACATACAATGGCTATTCAATTGGCGGTGGAAAACAATACTGTGAAAAATCATTGTAACTCTATGGAAAATTTTGAGGAAAAATGTACTCCGAAAAGCGTATTTAAATAAACATTTAAGGTTGTCCGGCTCTCTAAGGACCTTGCGGTATGCAAACATTTAAGTTTCCAAGCTTGTTGGATGACGTTGCGTCATGTAAACATTTAATCTATCGGGCCTATTGAGGCATCTCGAAAAAAGTGTCAATACATTTCAATACAAATACATCCGGCAAAGACGTTATAAACTTTGAAATTCTCAATCACTATAAAGTTTGAATATCAAAACATTTCAATATGCTTACTACATATTAAAACTTAGGGATATATCCAACTCGCAGAAAATGATAATACAAACATTTGAACTAATGCTAGAATTAATCCACCTTCAAGCAATATATAGGAAAAATATATGAATAAAAAATACTATATATGAGAAAAAGTTTGGATATGTTGCCATATAAAACATTGGGAATAGTGAAGCCAACAATAAGACCTTCAATATCTTATCCAATCAGATCAATAGATATATGGTACTTTTTATTATATAAAAATATATTCTTTTAATTCCCTAGCTCCAACAATAGGTATTATGCAAATATTTCTGGTCAAAGGACAAACTAATATGTAGTCAACAAATTATCGATTGCTATAGTCCCTCTATGCCTACCACAGGGACTAATAATGTTAAATGATTGTATCATGAACTATAAGGAAATTTTAAAAATTCCATGGTAATATCTTTGAATTACTTTTATATTAAAATAATATTAAACAACAATATTTGTCATATGCCAATGGGTAGCACGGAGTTGAGAATATTTCTACCTTGTCTACTTTTTGGCATGCTTATCGTTAACCAACCATTGCCACTCATCAATTATAATAGTAGAAAAAACCCTAGATTCAATATCTTGCAAAATACATAGACTTTTGGGTATGTTGAGGGTAGTCAGCTTATTAGTTATAATATTACAAGAACAATGGATTCCACTCCAGCTTGATACGCAACAATTTTGGTAACTAATGCCAAAGCAGATACGTCATCGAGCGTAGTCAACTTTGTCGATCTCACAATGTCGATTAATATAATAAAAGTGATACATAGAATTTTGCGTCATTAATGGCAAATCAGATAGGTTGATATGTTGAGCTTTGTCGATCTCGCAATGTCGTTAATATAAGAAAAGTGAAACATAGAATTTTGGGTGAATAATGTCAAATCAGATGTGTTAATCTTTGTGATATCGCAATGTGGGTTAATATAAGAAAAGTGATACATAGAATTTTGGGTGATTAGTGCCAAATCAGATATGTCAAGCTTTGTCGATCTCACAATGTCGATTAAAATAAGAAAAGTGATACATAGAATTTTGGGTGATTAATATGAAATCAGATTTGTGGAGCTTTATCGATCTCGCAATGTTGGTGAATATAAGAAAATTGATACATAGAATTTTGGGTGATTAATGAAAATTAGATATGTCGAGGGATGTCAGCTTTATCGAGATGGCAATAGTCTGTTAATATAAGAAAAGTGTAAAAAAGGACAATAATTTTGGGTGATTAATGAGAAATTAGATATGTCAAGGGAAGTTAGCTTTATCAAGCTGGCAATAGTCGGTCAATATAAGAAGAGAATGTCTCCCTGATGTGTGACCTCCCTTCCTACTCCCTCACGCATGCCCTCCTCACCTGGAGGGGCCTCGACCCCCCCTCCCCAATCGCCTCCTTCTCCCTCCTTCCTAGATGTTGCAACCTTTCCCAAGCCGACCAAGCGCCAACCCGATAATCGCTTCCATAAAATTGGCTAAGTATGGAAAGGAACAACGACCGATTGGATTCGTCATGTGAGGATATTGATGGAGATGAAGATATGTCAGCCCACCAATGCTAGAAACTGTGATCATAGAAAGCTGTCTAAGTATATAAACAGAAAGTAATAATAGAGGGGAAGAAGAAAAGGAAAAAAGGGCTAAGTATCTCACAGTAGAACATCTACTATTCGTTTATTAATGCCAATCTTTTCGAACCACTAGTGAGTTATTACTAGTAAAAGCAAAAATTGCAAATCACAATTCTTTGGGTGCAAGATGTATATGACGGAACAGGGGACACAAGTGTTGGATACCGCAAACCCAGGACCCGGTGGTAAGATAATTGGCTAAGTAATGAAAGGGACTGAGGTCGGTCGGACTCATGGTGTGTAGATATAGATAAAGATAAGCATCTGCCAATCTGGGAATCTAGGAACGACTCACAAATTACGTTCAAATCCATAAGCAATAGAAAGAAAAAAAAGCAGTGGACAACTGGGCTCGTGACGGGGCATTCCAATGGACAAATTATATATTGCAGAACTCCGGGCACTATTTGCAAGTCGCGGAAGATTCGAAACACAATTCTGAGGCCGTCAATCCGGGAACCTGCAATCGAAAAAGTATCCAAGTATGGAATAGGGAAACGCTGACCCAAACTTTTTTTCACTAATATATTGAAATTTGTAATAGCTCTTTTATTACCAGGGAAGATATTTGCATGTTCCTGGACAAGTTCTGTAGGGATGGTTAGTCCTCAAGAATTTTTCTTATTAATGATGATCTTTACGGTTGTTGCATGATGGAGTTTTAGTAATAAGCATTTGTTGTTGCATATTTGGAAAGAATTATGATGATGGGCGGAACACGAGACAGTGACCAGTAATTGGAGATTTCGTGAACCTGCCAACGCATTTGTATATGGCGAAGGTGCGAGTGCTAATTGTTTCGTACCACTGTGTTCAGTTGTCACTAGTAAGACCATAATTAATGTATATTAGGAAGGAGGTGAAGTACTTTGACACATGTTGCGAGTTTGAGGAGTCTGCGGTGGAATTGTAGATCACCAAACTTTTGAGTGCAAGGTGTATATCACGGAGCAAGAAGAAGGAGAGTTTGAAAGCGCCAACCTGGAAACTACGGCCATAAAATTGGCCAAGTATGGAAAGGAACTACGGCCGATCAGATTCATCATGTGAGGATATAGATGGAGATGAAGATATGTCAGCCTAACAAACCCTGGAGGTCGCGATCTTAAAAATGTGACTAAGTATATAACCAGAAAACGATAATAGACGGGAAGAAGAAAAGGGGAAAAGGGCTAAGTATCTCACATAAGAAAATCCATTGTTCGTTTATTAATGCCAATCTTTTTGAACGCCTGTTGAGTTCTCACTAGTAAAAGAATAAATTGTACATCATGGAAGTTCTTTGGTTGCAAGATGTATATGATGGAACATGGGACATAAGTGTTGGATACCGCAAATAAGTACTGGCCAAGAGAGTTTTTATATTTATTCCAATATTATTCATACTAACATATATTAGTAGATTATTTGTGGTTCAAATGTACATCATCTTCCAATTTGCAGGATCCTATTCGGTTTGAAAATTTCATTGAAACCAATAAGCAATAGAAAGAATATATATATATATATATATATATATATATATATATGCTGCAACAATTTTGTATATGCACATATATTATCAATTAGAAGAAGTTGTAATATATGGAAATCATTGAACATGAACATGATGCCAAAACTTTAGTTGCCTTATAATAGTCATTAATTCATTCTATTTACGGGACCCCGAAGAATGAAATCAGAACAGGTCCTTCCATTTCTTTATTTAAGTATAGGGTAGGTTCCACATAAGTATGGCCCATGACAAATTATTCTTCCATGTAAAATGTAAGGAACGAATAGAGTAGCATTTATTTATATCGAAGTGTTGGGTAGCAGAAACAAAAGCTTGTTGTCCATGTTTAATGACAGACACAAAATAAAGGTACATAATAAAATAAAAAACAATACCAAAGATTGGAAAACACCATAAAAAAAACCTGCAAATATTGTATATTCAAATAAGTTGGGTTACAAAATACAGCTGATATTATTTGTTACAATGATTGCGATTTGGCTTGCCGCCAACCCCCAAAAAAAACTACGTATAATAATGGAGCTTGTGGACAATATTTTATAGATTTCAACTTGATGATGAAATGCTTGATTTGTAAAAAACATTGAGTTGAATATCAATTTCGGGCCATGGACTTCATTTCTACTGCCAACTAGATCTATCCCAGTTTTTTGAATAGCTTGTTTCTTGTAGATATGGCATGCCTGCATTGGCTAGTCATTGAACATTCCATACTTTGCTAAGTGTTAATTTCCCTCTATCATCGAAATCTTGGGGTTTAAGGTTCTTTGTAATGTTACTGATCATTGACATCAAAGAAAACTTAGAAATGCGATTCAGGGCCAATCCAAAGACGAGGTAGTGGTTTTATATGTCGTCATCTTTGGCGGCAACAAATCCTGCTAGGCAACAAAAGCCGAGACAAAAAATAAATTCAGGTATGTTTTTTACTGCTATTCTCCCTGCATTCGATCATCTGTTTGGTTGAAAATCTTGCCTGAAGATTTGTATGTTGAACTTCTTTATTTTATTACCATAAATTGGAAGGGATGTCTAAGGCGGCTACAAAATGTATCTCTGTTGAAGTACATAGATTCTTCAAACAACACAAATCTGGCAAGTGTATCAAATAATGCATATCACATCATAATATATCGCTCGTCATAGGGGTGGCAGACATGGTGTCCCACAAAAAATGGTCTGGAATGTTCGGAAGTGACGTGAAATATTACTCCATGCTCGAATACACCTCGAAGGAAAGTATAAAATTGGATACCCACAAGCACAAAAAACTATATGCACATTTGAATCAACATTCTAAAATTACAGAACGTTTTATTCCAAAGCTGTAACATAATTGACAGATAGGCAGTTTCTATGTCAAAGAGTGTTAAGCGACCTCTGTATGCAGTAACAAACTCGACATACAATCCACTTTCGATCACTACTGATACCGATGTCAAGTGTAAGAAGTCGTGATCACAGGTTCCAGGTAGTTTGACCTCCAGGCATCCACTTTGGCGGTGACCCCATGCTCCAAATAGCTTCGGCTTTGGAATTTGGCATTGGCACTGGCAATGGGAACAATGATATTGACTGAAGTGCAACGGTTTGGTGAGGGTTGTCAATTTCAACACACTTAAACTGCAGGATTGTCAAACCTGCAAAGAACATCGACTTTAATGTTGCTTTCCCACGACAACTAAAATGTTGCTTAGAGTCCATAAATCTTTCGGTGTTGGGTGTTCTATGTGATAATGACCTTAACATTACAGAATAAATGCATTTTTCTTATCCAAAGCAAGGGAAACAACAGGAAGATTGACATTAGGTGTAAACAACTCTGGAATACACCAGTACATTAAGGTTTCGTCTAAAGAAAGAAATAAAATCATTACATGAAGGTGGTAGTAAAAGGTGATTTTCAGAAACCAAAGCATTACCTGAACAAACGAAACTTCTTGCATAAGGTGGTAGTATAAATTAATCCTCAGAAAGTGTTGCAAAATCCATAATCCAAAACTCCTTCCCATTAACTTTTTCTATGAAGTTTGTTTCCACACCCAGAAGTAGCTCAACAAACTTTGAAATAGAAACTTCTATAATTTTAGGATGTCGTTTTAACCATGCATACAGTTTCACATACTCGTGATGATCCAAATGTATAATTTCCTTCTGAGTATATTCATGAATGAAGTAATAGTTTGCGTCATTTCTAAATATTACAAACCATTTTGTAAGCAACGACAAGTGCGACTCCTCTGACGGAAGACAAATTATTATATGCTCTGCAGAATTTGACACACTTTCCAAATCTATGTTGTTGGAAGAAACTATATACTTCAACGAAGGAACATTTTTCAGGTGACCTAAAAATCCCATCCAACTCCCAGCAAGAAAACAAAGAAGATTAAAAAACAAATCTCCAGGTAGGGTTTTCAACCAACCAAAGCATCGAACACAGGGAGAACACTAATCAGAAGGTACCTGTTTTTTTTCCCTGTCTGAGTTTTTGTTGGTTAATAAAGATTTTTTTCGCTCAAAAATGATGTCACATAAAACCATTCTCTCATCTTTAAATTGGGCTTTAATGGCATCTCTAAGTTGTCTTGCAAGTCCATGATCAAGAACATTACAAAGAAGGCACCATAAATCCAAACTCTTTGATGATAGTGAGAAATGGGAATAAGTATTTAAAATCAACCCTGGAGGATGACAGTAGAATATTCCACAGATTTTGGTTTAATTCGTCTTAATGGCAGATGCCCTCGATATTTTCGCTTATTAATGCTAATGTTTTCGAATATGTGTGCTGAATAGTCACTAATAACATGTATTAAAATTCCCATATCCAAGCAGATTCTCAAATATGACAACTTGCAACATACTCACAGTATTAAAGGGCGACATGACATCAATACCTTTGTGAATGACACATTCATGGATGACAGTGTGGTAGTACAAGATTGCACTTTTACTATGATGATGCCCTTAAAAAGCAAAAATAGCCAACATTGTTTGCAAATTCAAAATGCACACAAAATAAATTATAGGATCCATTAATACTTAGTTGTTTATGCATTTTAATGGGAGATGGCCTTGAGATTTCCCCTTATTAAAGACAATCTTTCCGAACCTGTATGGTCGGTTTTCACTTTTAAAAGCATAATTAATGTGCATTGGGAAGGACAGAAAGTGGTGGGGATGGAGAGGACATGAAAAATGCCTTTAAACTTTTCTGAACCCGGGAACGCCTGAACCCACGAAAATTTGTAGACTCAACTAAGTATGGAAAGGCAGGTCAGAAAGATGAAGTCATTGTAGGTATAGGCAGGGTTGCGAGGTCGAGGAGTCCGGGGTTGAATTGTAGAGCACAAAATTTTTGGGTGCAAGATGTATACCCCGATCATGGGTCACTAGAGTTTGATAACACCTATCCGCGAATCACGCTCATAAAATTGGCTAAGTATACAAATGAACGGCGGTTGGTCAGACTCGCGATGTGAAGATATAAATGGAGATGAATATTTTCCAGTTCGCCATATCGGGAACCCGTGAGCACCGAAACGTGACAAAGTATAGAACCAGAAACGCATAACAGAGGGTAAGAACAAAAGGGGAAAACAGGCAATTTTAGAAGAAATTGGATAAATATGAAAATGAATGTTGGTTTTCCAGACTCATGATGTGAAGATATAGATGAAGATGGTGATTTTTCAACTGACCACCTCGGAAACCCGCAACCACAGGAATGTGGAAAAATATAGAACCAGAAATGCATAATAGATGGGTAGAACAAAAGGAAAAAAACGGGAAAGCTTACAAGAGGAAAAAGAAAGAGAGAGAAGAACTTTATCGCTCACACACCAACACCTACTCTCATAACTATGAACCCATAGAAAGACATTAACAATGGGGAAAACACTGTTAGCTATGAAATATAGTTGGAACCCGACAAACTCTGGTTCATGCCATAAGAGATGTAACTTACATCCATGTTAATAGTATTTTCTAGGGAGTCAACTGTGAAACCATGTAACAACATATGCAACTACAGATGCAACACCCCAACATTGCAAAGTTTAGGCAGACAAGAGAAACCCACAAATAACAACCCAGTTAAGAAGCACCAAAAAGCCCAACTGTAGCCGCATGACCTTAACCCTGCGCAAGCACCAACCAACCGACCAGGGAATTCACTGCACACAATATTGTATAAAAGAACTCAAAGGAAAACGTATTGTAACACATCTGTTAACCAAATATTTCAGGCTGTGAGACCTTCCAGGTAAAATTCAAAGCTGGCAGGACCGTCCAAAGGCCTGCCTTTGTGCAAGCAACTAGGAAAAGTGTGGTTTTCCCGGTTGGTATTTTTCAATATTGGGAGCCATAAAATTCCTCTTGCAGTCCATATTTGTATGTGATTACCACAACCATAGAAGTAGGACTATAATGTTGTGTTCGTCTCATCCCTAATCGCCAATGTTCAACCCAAAACCTACCTCCATTAGAGCCACAATGACACACAAGAAAAGGGAATCATATTTTCTTTTCACACACAAAGATGTTCTGCAAGAGGATTTCGACCCAGGCATCCCCAACAATCAAATTTCCCACCTGCAAACTACAGATAGAATGCGAAGCTAATCACGACATCCAAACCCGCCCGTCAATAGAGAACGACAGAAGGCTAATGTTGGACACAAAACCTATCTCCATCATAGCCACAATGACGCATCGCAAAAGGAAATCGTATTTTATCCTCACATACAAATATGCTCTTCAAGATGATTTCAACTCAGGCATCCCCAGTACTCAAATTTCCCACCTACAAACTGCAAATAGCAAGTGAAGCTAAACATGGCACCCAAACCTGCCTGTTAATAGGGAACGACAAAAGGGCAGTTCCAATCGTGGTTGTAGAACCCCAAGCGTGAAAAATGCAACGAGACCAATAGGTAAACAAGAACAACAATAACAATCAAATAAGAAATCAATGAATATGCACGAAGCAAGCATGAACCAGTGAACCAACAATCCCGCTGAAGAACAATATTGCTGACATTGACTGCAGAGAACATTGAATATAAAAATAACACAAGAAAATATATTGTAACATGCTTGTTAAGTAAACATTTAAGTCTCTCATGTCGTTTAGGTAAATATTAAGTCTGTCAGAACTTGTCTGTAAACATTTAATAAAGAATGCACTGTGACAGATCTTTTACATTGAAAAAAACATTTATTTTATTATTTTATAACAATAATAAAAAAATATTAGTAACAATAGTTCGAACAATAGAGCCTATGTAAAGAAAAAATATTTATTCAAAGGACAAACTAATATGAAGTCAACTTATAAAAAAAAAAATACTGACTATCCATCTTCAAAACTTTTGATATCCAAACATTTCAAGAAAAAATAAACAACTCAGAAATACCGTATATGATCAATAAACTTTGGATATGGTAACATATCAAACATTGGGAATAAAAAAGCCGACAATAAGACCTCCAATCTGATATCCAATCAGATCACAACATATATGATATTTGTTGGGTGTGTATTATATTCTTTGCATGTGTGTGTGTGTGGGTGCGTTAGATACGACGACTGCGTCTGACGCACCCACACACACATTTTTGCTATTTTTAGATATGGACGGTTTTTGCTATTTTTAGCGGATTTTGCTATTTTTAGCTAATTTGTAAATTAATCCCGGATTAAGGGATTAGGGTTTTGGTATCTACAGAATACCTAAAAACATTGTATATATTGTATGGCGAATGGTGAAATTCGATATAA
>ML818024.1:0-13465 GCA_009831015.1 Picea engelmannii
AAAACTATGAGCATATGGAAAAATGAAAAATAAATACAAATGGACCAATATCACCAATGTATAAGCTGATCTATTGATGAAATCCAAAGGCACAATGAAGAAAGGGGACTTGGGTCCCTCCTTTCTCCAATGGAAGGCTCTTGCGGCCCTCACAAGCTTTCTCTCCTTACAATGAAAAGATGAAAATGTGGGTGAAAGAACTCCTAGCTTTTCCACTCAACAGAGAGGTGGATAGCTCTTGTGAAATGATGCCTATGTGTTCTTGTCAAAGAATGAGTCCTTAACAATAATGGCAGCATAACAATGCATGGAATTCCTTGAGAAAATGAGGTTTCCTCATGGATTTTTATAGCATAGCATTGGGTTATTATGCAACCTCTTTGAAGTGTGAAAAGGGGATCTTTAGGGCTCAATTAGGTCTTTGACCAGCCTACCATGCAGATTCAGCTCGGATTTGATGTCAAATCGACTTGGGAGCTGATCCATTAGTGGTTGGGAGGCCGACCAATTTTAATAAATGCGCCGTTTAGCAGGTGCGTGGGTTTTTCGCCTAACAACCGCGCATCGTGCGTTTATGCGTGCATTGTACGTTGATGTTCCGCGCATATGCGCGCACCCAGATTCTGTAAAGCGCCCTTCAATTTTTGGTTACTTTGTATAGTTTTTGACCCTTTTGCAATGCTGTGGAATTAATCCTGTGCCATGAATGACTTCATTCCTGTTTTGATGATGCAGAGTTCTTGTCGCCATGTGCGGACGAAATTTCAGTGATAACAACCTAGATTTGTGAGTTTTGTATACCTAAAATTCCAACTAGACCTTGACACTTGTCACCATTTGATTGGGCCACGAGTCCTTCTTGACATGGTATTGTTGACGTGAATCTCCTGAAGTGTCATATGTCTTTCTCCTTTGGATCATTACTGTATATTGAATGGTCTAGTTTTCACCTGAATTCTTGATCCAACGACCCTCATTCACTTCGGGACTTCAGGGCTTTCACCTTTGGGTAAAATTACATGTTTCAGACTCATTTTTTCCGAAGTGGTCAACACCGAAATTGACCACCATTGGACCCGCCTATCCTCATCCAACGATCACCATGCATTTCCTAGATCTGATGGCCCTCATTCACTTCAAAACTTCGAGGCTCTGCCCTTCGAGTGAACTTACATGTTTTAGACTCTTTTTAGCTGAAGTGGTCAACATCGAATTTGACCACTGTGGGACCCGCCTATCCTCATCCAACAATCACCACGCATTTCCCATATCTGATGGCCCTTATTTACTTCAGAACTTCGGGGGTTTCGAGACTTTGTGTCTTATGGGGTCCACTTATCATGTCCTTCTACTTGGTTCTATCTGACGATCAGGATATATCCCAAACTGGTCTAACAATTGAGAGCTCACTTGAATTTCCTCCATGAAATCTGACAACTCTTATTTAATCTCTCTCGATCTATGATTTTGGCTTGATCCAACTATCCATAATGCTACTGCTCCAAATCTGATGGTTGAGATTTAATCCTTCCCAATCTCTAACTTCACCTTGATCTGATGGTTGTCGAGATTTCTATGGGATTTTGATTGACAATTGACATATTTTTCGACTGTAATAGATTTTCCTTACGATTCTTGAAGGGTTTCAATGCTCTTCTCTCCGATCTACTCATCGTTATTTCTCCTGATATTTTAATATTTGTTTGTTCATTCTTTTATGCACTGATCTTTAGTCACTAACCCTCTTGATCTCTTAATTCCTTGTGATTTGTTACTCCTTATCTACTTGGATTCTATGCATGCTACCTCTCTTGAGATTTAGAAATATATAATCATTGTTGATCCTATCATGAACAACAATGATCACGAATTGATTCTACCCCAAGGTGATCTACCTCTGCCCCAAGGTGATCTTATTTTTTCTTTGTTTACTGTACATGTTTGACTCATGTTTCCATCAATGGCAACACACAATCAATAATGCCAACAATCTTCCCCTTTGGCATTGAGGGAAACATATCTGTAAAATAAATACTTTTTCTCCCCCTATCACTAATGTCATTTTCAAGTTGGAGGATTGGACTTTTACTTATACCAAATACTGATACCGGATTTGTTTTACTATTTTTCTTCTCCTTTGACATCAATGACGAAGATATATATATATATATATATATATATATATATATATAATACTTCTTTTCTTCCCCTATGAATGTGTCAATTGTTATCTCAATCTCTTGGGATTTTCTGTTCAAATAAGTAGTGTTATTGATACCATTGTTTTGTAGTTATCAAGTATTTTAAACCTAATCCAATGACTTCCTCATATGATGACCAAATTAAATACTCCCCCTGAGTTTTTACGGTTTCATAGGGTTTTACTATCTTCTCATTTGTTCTAAAGGACAAGGGTGTGAATCTTACTGATCTTCTTGATCTGTTTCTTTATTCTTCTTGATATTTTGATCTTCCACGGGAATACCATTGATCAAAACCAATTAATTTAATTTCCATTCTTCAACCAATTTAATATCTTATTCACAGTCCTTCGATTCTGCAGAAACCAACTTCATCTTTTGTCCCTTAGAAATAAAATTAAATTGTTCCTTTCATCTGTTGTTTGTACTGCTGCCTCAAATACTTAAAACATGCTTTAGTTTTTCATGATACTTAGGCTATAATCCTCTTCTAACTAGACTGATGCACTCCATATTATTAATCATGTTTTCCCTTCATTTTATTCATATTTTCCATTGAGGGGAAATCTAGTAGTTTATGAAAATAACATTGGAAAACATCCAAGATTTTTATTGCCCAATTCTTCTGGTTGATATGTTATTGAAGATTCATCATTATCATCACTGTTCTGTGTAAGTGAAACTTCTTCATTTTATTCTTTGGGATTTTCTGTTTGCATTTTTCTTTCATTGGTTAATGTACTCTTGATCTGCATGATATCGTCAGGATAAACTATTGTTTCATATTCTTCTTTAGGAACTCTCATTTCTTGAGTTTGATCCATTTCATATTCCAATCTCTGAATTTCACATTCTTTATTAGGAACTTCACCTATTAGGATACTCCTCCAAAAGAAAAGGGTACAAGTAATACAACAAAAAATTCCACAAGATAGTTGAGAGTATAGATGTGAAAGTAGATGAATGGCCACTTCATCTAGTAAGATACTAGCACCATGATGATTCATATGATGAACCAATCGTCAATGAACCACAATATGACAGAATGAACGAGAATAAGGAACAAGAGGATTTATAGGAAGATGAGAGAATGGGAACACCACATTCAAAGAGCCCGTCAAGGTATGTACAAAAACATAATTTAGAAAATTAAATTCTTGGAAACAAGGAAATAGGTGTACAAACTAGAAGAAAAATTATAGGTACATCTAGCTTTGCAAATTTTTCACTATTATCCATGAGTGAACTCCAAAATTTTGTGCGAGCAAGTCAGGATGACCATTGGGTCAAAGCCATGAATGAAGAACTATACCAAATAGAGAAAAATAAGGCTTGGGATATTGTTCCAAGACACAATAACAAGAATGTAATTGGAACTAAATGGGTATACAAAAACAAGTTGGATGAAGATAGATAGATAGTCAGAAACAAGGCCAAACTGGTATGCAAAGGGTATGCTCAAGTAGAAGGAGTGGACTTTGAAGAAACCTTTTCCTTTGTTGCCAAAATTGAAGCTATCAAGATGTTTTTGGATTTTGCATGCTATAGAGTATTCAAAGTTTATTAGATGGATGTCAAATCGGCCTTTTTGAATGGTGACCTAGAGGAACATGTTTATGCGTAGAATCCAGAGAGTTTTCAACTGACTGACAAAAATGATTATGTCTTCCGATAACAAAAATCCATGTATGGGCTAAAACGGGATCCAAGAGCCTGGTACCACATATTGGACAAGTATTTTCACCGGCAATGATTTAAAAGGGAATGAATGATAACAACTTATACATCAAGGATGAAGGTACTGACCTGTTAATTATTATAGTGTATGTTGATGATATTATCTTTGGAAGTAATATTGAATTAATGAATAAGAAGTTTGCAGCTGCAATGCAGAAAGAGTTTGAGAGGTCTATGTTGGGGGAACTCTCCTTCTTTCTTGGTCTACAAATTCATCAATTAGAAAGAGGAATTTTCATTTCTCAAAGTAAATATCTCAAGGAAATGTTGAAGAAGTTTGGCATGGAAAACTGTCCACCAATAAGCACTCCTATGACTACCAGTTGCAAACTCAACAAAGATGATGATGCTCCAAAAATAGATCAAACTATGTACAGGTCTATGATAGGCAACTTACTCTATCTCACAACATCAAGTCTTGACATCATACAAGCAATGGTTTTGGTAGGCATGTTTCAAGCCAATCCTAACGAAACTCATGTTCTTACGGTTAAAAGAATATTCAAATACTTACAAGGCACTCTTGATTATGGCTTGTGGTATCCAAAAGACAAAAACCTCGTTATCAAAGCTTATACATATGAAAATTGGGCTAGAAGTATTGATGATAGAAAAAACACTAGTGGAGGTGCATTCTTCCTTGGCAGTTGTTTATTGTCCTGACTCAACAAGAAACAAACTTCCATTTCCTTTATACAGCTGAAGCCAAATATATAGCTGCAACATCTTGTTGTACTAAATGTTGTGGATAAAAAACAATCTCAAGGATATTCAAGTTCTTTGTGATCAACCTATTACCATCATGTGTGACAATACAAGTGCTATCAATATCTCTAAAAACTCTGTTCAACACTCTAAGACTACCCATATACCAATCATATATCATTTTCTCAGAGAACATGTTTAGGATCGAGTGGTCAAATTAGACTATGTTCCTTCAAAAGAGAAGATTGCAGATATTTTTACCAAGCCATTACCAAAAGAAACCTTTGAGTATCTTAGACAAAGGTTGGGTGTGATCTCGTCTTCCTTTCTTCAATAAAGATCACAATTCACTACTTCTACAAGAGCCCCATTTGATGTATCAGGGGAAAGTGATATTGTTTTTAATAATTACATCACTCGTAAAAAGAAGTTTTATTTTGTGGAGACGCGCACAATACAAATTTACAATGGTTCTCGATGGTATTTTGTTTGAGGGTGGTTTTTTGTGCATAAAGAGTCTAGGAGTGTGTTTTAACAAATGCTTCCATAGGACCTTATTCCTAGAGGGAGAATATACATAGTCTATATTTTTCATTGTTGTCAAAGGGGAAGAGTAACAAAAACAAAAACAACAAACCCAACATAGCATGAAGTTGATACACATTGAAAGGGAGTTTGTTGCGCACATTGAAAGGGGGAGAAACTTAGCATAAAGGCCATTGATTTGGCAGTTACGCATATTAAAAGGGGGAGAAGCTTAGCATAAAGGCCATTGATTTGGTAGTTGCGCACATTGAAAGGGGGAAAAACTTAGCATAAAGGACATTGATTTGACAGTCATGATAGTTTGGTTTCCATCAATGACAAAGAGGGAGTTTGTTGTGCATATGTTTTCATTGATGTCAAAGTGGTCATGATATAGTTAGTTCTAGTGCTATGACAGATAATATGGCACAACGTATGGCACACAGATACAGGAAGTCGTGAAAAAATGAAAACAAAAGTTCACAAAAAGGATCGAAGGACAAAAGGATCAATGGCGCAGAAGAAAATATGCACGATGCCTTGAGCTAGTGCGGCGAATGGTGCAATGGAGTGCGACGTAACGAAGCCAATTACTTGTCAATGGCGTAGAATAAAATCTACAAGGTGCCTTGAGGTAGTGCGATGAACGACATAGTGGAGTGTGACGAGATGAAGCCAGTGCGACAAGAGACAGAGTGGACTACGACAAAACGAGTGAGAGTTCGATAGTCAAGTGAGTGAGTCACCAGGGCACGCTCACAGTCTGGTGGGGTGACTGGGTAAGTGTGTTGTATAGAAAGTGCAACAGGTTGAAGACTTGTGACTTGAATCTTGCGCTCATATTCTATCTGGGCATTGGGTGCTTTGTAAACCATAATATAAATTGTTGTGTCAATTTTGATGAGATGTTATGATAAGACTAGATTATGTAGCTGGAGATGAGATGGAACTCATTCATTGGAAGATTTGGTCACATAATCGATCCTCCGTTAATCATTGAAAGGATCAATGATGATTCTTGAATGTTTTTGTAAAACAAGGAAGATTTGGGCCACTTAATTTAGTTGAAGAATGTCCAGTCATAACTGGACAAGAAATATACTTAATTTAGACAGAAATGTGTCCACATATAACTAACTGGACTTTGATCTGGTCAAAATATGTCCACAATATAACTTTTATGGATCCATATACTTAATTTAGACAGAAGTGCGTCCACATATAACTAACTAGATTTTGATCTGGTCAAGATATGTCCATAATATAATTGTTATGCATCCACATACAATTAATTGAACTGAGGCAAATATATTATAAATAGGGATGTTCTTTGATTGAGTTAGATGTTGACAAGAAGAGAAGGAAAATGTTTTGTAAGTGTTAAAAAAAACCTAACTGGAGATATATGTTCTATATATTATGTGGTTTTCTTCCTCATTGGTTTTCCACGTAAAAATGTGGTATACTATGTTTTCTATGTTGTTTTGATTTCTACATACATTAGTGATTAAGTAAGCACTTCAAAATAATATTAAACCATTAAAAGAAAAGAAAATTTGAGAAAAATATATAATACTAATTAACCCCCCTCTTATATTAATGTGATTCTCAACATCCTGTACGTTAGTCGTTAGTCTATGGAGAATGAGCGTAGCACTTCCCTCTCACACACGTAAACCCTAGTCTCTCGGAAACCCTAACGGATAAAAGCTCAAATCTGAGCACAAAGATATGTTCCTCTGTACGTCTGTCTGCCAGTCTTCCCAATAGGTACCAGTCTACGCCTCTCTGTCAGCGACTCTGTCATTAGGGTTTCACCAACTCTCGAAAATCATCTCCCGCGAATCGTGTAAACACGTTAGAATAATCTCCTACGTTCCCGTTCAAACTTTCCTTCTAAGTGCGCAAATACCCTGCCATATTTTACTTCCAGCGATTTCAACTTTTCCTCAAAGCGATTTTCGAGGCGGTGCAAACAAACGAAGAAATCGACCAACCATGTCTAATCAACGTCTCAGATATGAGGGCCTTCCCTCCGAAGAGTCCACCATGCTGACCGCTCACAATACAAATAAATGCAATAATCGTTGCATTTGCTATCCATCTTCATCTTCATCTTCTGTTTTATAGAGGCGTTCACATCAATCTGCACAGAAAGCACACAATGATCTTCCATAGAGGGATTCACATCACATATTCCCATCCTTAACAACTTCTGCGAGTAGGCAGGTTCAGAAATATCAAGGGGACCATCAGTGGTTGATCCATTTATTCTGGCAACACAGTATCTCATTTCCAAGCCTCAAGAGGGCCGAAGACGGCATATTCTAGGTTCAACACATCAGAATGCCATTCCCCCGATACAAGCTTTTTCCCAGTAAATTCCTGCAGGCTAGTCCAGGCGAGGGTGGATCCGATGGCGTAACCCTATTTGCAACAAATCAATAGCTTTCATGCAGTTGCAACAAATCAGTAGCATTCTACAATGAGTCTTTTGGTAAACGCATGACATTTGAGAATAACCAAGTGAAAGAGACCCCATGACATTTGAGAATAACCAAGTGAAAGAGACATCCTCTTGAAAAAAATCAACAATTCATCTGGTTCTTTAATCTCAAATTAATATTTCATGAAGCTGTACTTCGATTTGATAGCCTTTGATCAACCATTACTCCTTGGATATTTCTAAATTCTTAGACTTAGGAGTAAATTTCATCAATTCAAGATAGACAAAACTCCCACTTGCAATAAATCAACCGCAATGAAATAAATTTTCATAGGGAAATTCTTCCCATCACACAATTACTACACCAGTTTGAATTTTTGAGTTTCATACATATAACAAACAACTTGAATATAGAGGTAGATAGGATCACTAATCAAGCTTTTTTCGAAGAAGGCCATCTCCCTAAGGATTTGCCAGTTTGCTTCGACTTCTTAGTTTGCTTGTTGGTAGTATTTGTAAGATCTTTTCTCCTATATTTTTATATTCAAACTTTTCCTAGGTCCTTTTCAGAGCAGTCCATGTTTTCATTTATACCATATGTAAACAACCCCATTAGCTAAATCATTGTAATATACTAGATATAAAAAGTATGCAGAACATAAATAAAATGATAGAAATGGCACAATAACAATAATATAACCAGAACAATCACCACAATAACACTGAAATGATATCAGAATAACAACAGAAATAACACTTTGATTGCGAGAGCAATGTTCACGGGCCTCTTCGAGGGGGCAACCTCAAGTCGAGAAGAGCTCTATTACAATAATATCCAAGCTAGGGTTCTCATACCCTCGACTCCTATTAATACTAAATATGTCTATCAAAAGAAGCATCTAGAGGAAGATTCTTCTAGAAGTGGAAGCTTCTATTAAGTCTTCTTACATTCAACTTATTCTATTTTATTGCAAGG
This sequence comes from Picea engelmannii, assembly GCA_009831015.1. Classification (NCBI taxonomy): domain Eukaryota; kingdom Viridiplantae; phylum Streptophyta; class Pinopsida; order Pinales; family Pinaceae; genus Picea; species Picea engelmannii. The sequence continues at coordinate 8,591 of ML818024.1, forward strand.
CCTTATTAATATTGACCTTTATTACATCCGAATATATTATTCTACCTATGTGCGGGTTAGGACCCTAACATGTCCGCCCCCTTAAAAACAACCTTGTCCTCAAGGCTTGAGATGTGGAAATTGTTGCAGAATGGTAGATGCTTCCCAAGTGGAATCTGTTGGAGTTGTATCTTTCCACTGGACTAACACTTCCTTGATGGTTCTTTGACGCAGGCGACGCTCACGCTGGTCCAAAACTGCTTGTGGATGTAGCCAAATGGATCCTTCTTCGGCTAACTCGGGAATGTTGGTTTGAATTTGGCACTTAGTTCCAATCACCTTCTTTAAGCATGAAACATGAAAAACATGATGTAGCTTCGAATGAATAGGCAAAGCTAATTGATAGGCCACCTGTCCCACACGCTTGAGAATGGTATAAGGACCATAAAATTTGGGCGCTAGCTTTTGACAATGCTCGGCCTTGAGAGAATTTTGCTTGTAAGGTTGCAGTTGAAGAAACACCTGATCCCCTTCTGCAAATTGATGTTCAGAGCGACCTTGATCTGCTTTTTGCTTCATGTGATTTTGTGCCATGACCAAATTCTCTTTGAGGGTACAAAGAATAACCTCTCGAACTGTAAGTGTTTGGTCAATTGCCTGGACCTTCGAGACACTAAGTAAGTATGAGAGAACTGAAGGTGGCTTCTATCCATATACCGCTTCAAAAGAAGTCATGCGTGTAGCTGTATGGTATGAAGTGTCGTCCCACCATTCAGCTAGGGGTAACCATTGAGCCCACTGATTTTTCTTTTCTAAGGCAAAACAACTCAAATATGTTTCCAAACACTTGTTGACAACTTTTGTTTGACCATCAGTATGAGGATGATAAGTTGTGTTGAGGTGCAATTGGGTGCCTTGTAGCTTGAACAGTTCTTTCCAAAAATTGCTTGTGAAAGTTGGGTCGCAATTAGAAACAATAGAGTGCGGCATGCCATGAAGCTTGAAGACCTGATCCATGAAAATTTGAGCCACTGTGGATGCTGTAAATGGGTGTTGAAGAGCACATAAATGAGAAAACTTGGAAACGCGATCAACAACCACCATGATGACTTATTTATTTCTCGATTTGGGTAAGCCTGTGATAAAATCCATAGAGATATCCCTCCAAATAACAGGTGGAATTGGAAGCGGTTGTAGTGTGCCCAAAGATTTGGTTGCTTATCCCTTGTTGCATTGACACACATCACATTCAACAACAAAATTATGAATGTCTTGTTTCATACCATCCCAGAAAAATGAACGTTTGACCCTGTCATAGGTTTTGGTGAACTCGGAGTGCCCTGCTGTGGGTGTAGCATGAAGCTCAGAAAGTACCATGAATTTAAGGTACAAGTCGTTGTTGTTCTTGCATTAAACTTAGATTATTTCAGTAGCGTAGTCATTGCCTGCATGTTAGTTTATTGAGTCTTGGAATTAACTGTCCAGAACATTGATTGATTATTCTTCAACTATATCGTCCTCAGCATAGTAATATCTTCCACAGTGATGAGTATTGAAAGCATGATTGACTCCTGTAGGATTTGAAGCGTGAATTAGAATAGCTCTGCTCCCAGTTTTCAATTCAAACGAAGGTTACAGTGAATGCAAGCTTGAATATACTTTGTTTTGGTTGGGATAGTTAGTTACTCTGCTTTGTTAGATAGTTAGGCTACTCTGCTTTGATTAGTTTGTTGGTGTGCAATTGAACTAGAGGAAGCTTCCGGTACCAGTAGGGTAAGTAGGGTATTTCTCTGTTTTCCTATAGACAGGTTTAGATTCATTTGTAATGTTCAGACTAAATGCATTTTGGGAAATACTCTTTTTTTTTCGTGGCTTGAATCGAAATGGTGATGATAGATGATTAAAAGTAGTGGTGGAATAATCTTGTGAAATCACACTTCTGAATGGAAATAGAAGCACCAACATTTAAGCATAGGATTGTTTTTTGTTAATGGCTTAAATAGGAAATGCTAAGTTTCAGGATAATCATTAGGATTCAAGTTCTCAGAGTGAGTTTGTTTTTTCTTCTAAGGATAGCATTCAGATAGCAATTAGAGCCTTACCCGCACATACAGTGTAGCAACTCAAAGTTTACCAACCCTGGTTTGACAATTTAGTGTTTCAGGTCATTTAAATCTTCAATTTAGCAGCGTGACACTGGCGTTAGAGCATGAGTGGTTTCTCTAGAGTGGCATCCCACGGCCTGCGGGTGGTCGAGGGAACGTTACAAATTGGTATCAGAGCTTCAGTTCAACACTGAGCTTGGATGGGCCAGAGGGGTTCAATTGAAGAGAATATTCACAAAAGAGTAACTTCAAAGTGACCAAAATTGGAGTCACGGAGTGTCCATGGAAAAGGTTGGCATGCTGGCGTGCGTGGTAAATTTTGGCACCACGCAGGAAAACATTGGAGTTCCAGTATGCACGGTAAATTGTGGCGCTACGTGGAAGATTATTATGTGCGGATGCACGCACTAAATTTAGCCTTGCACGGTGAGAACACACATAGTAATGTGCACATGGGGTGCGCAAGTATTTCTTAACACAGAGAAATTTTGTTGGTATGCGCATAAGTATGAGTATAAGTTGTTTTGCAACAGTGTATTCAGTAGTGTGCAGATAAGTGGGCATGATGGAATATGTTGAACTTGACATGGTGCATGCATAGGATGAAATGCATGTGGAATATTGGTACGTGGTACCAAAACTGTGCACAGTGGATATTGGTGCACAACACAAGAGTATTGCACATAAGTTGTCGGTGCGACGAAGAAGAAATGCACAGTAGATATAGGTGCACGAAAAAGTGTTTTACCTTGTGATATTGTTATGCACGATAAATATAAATGAACAAGTCAAAGTTTAGTGTGCGCAAAGTCGCTTGGAAGGCGATGAGTCTGAGTTTAATTTGCATAATAATAAAATAAAAAGAAACACACAACCGCATTGAAGCATTAATTAAAAAGAATTCTGAGTTTTATTTTCCTCTGATTCAGAGAGATGAAAATAAAATATAAGAATACAAAAAAAAAAAAAAACTTATTATAAAAGAAAACAAGATTCATAACACCACCAGATAGAAATTGTAATAAAACAGTCTAAAATCCATTTCTGTATTTATATAATCATATTAATCACAAAATTACAAAAGGGTGATGACAACAGTTAGCCTGTTGTGAAAAGGGTCGTTTAAGGAACAAGCCTATCATCTCTGCTACTCCTTATCTCCACTACCGGCTGTTCAAAATTCATTGAAACATGCTTAATTTTTAGTTGAAGACTTACTTCAGCTTAGTGATCTCTGCCTTTAAAGAAGAATCTAACCAGACCGGTTGATTCTCTCCAACACTTTCAGCCACTTCAGCCGTAGATTACTCCTTCTTTTGTCGCTTACTCCTTTTCTTCTTAGCGACTGGCCTGTTGATGACTAAATCCTTCATAGTGGGATTCAACTTGAATTCCAACCACAATTCTATAGCTGGCTCTGTGTGGAACTTAGTTGCTAGAATGTGCACAAGGACCCTTTCCTCCTTATTCGCAGGAAAGTCTAGCATGTTTCCCGAATAACCCGTCTCACTCGATTTATCCTTGTCCATGTATCTCAGGTTGTGGATACCAAAATGTTTTTACAGAGAGCAGAAAGTCGAGTAGTTTGGAGATTACTTTAGTTATGGATACGCAGATACCTTCATACTTGGGGAGTGGTAATTATAGAACTCCATTTATGAAGCACATATGAATTACATACAAAAGCGTTGGGTTTCCATGCTCGACCAATCCATTTCGAATGATTATCTTTTGAGTTCGTTACATGGCGGTGTTCAGTTGACGTCACATGGATGCGAAGTACCGAACGAGTGAAGCAAGGTGATCTGACAAGCCGTCGCCCGCTCCACGAGTGGTGGATTTGACATGTTGAGACACGTGATACCGTGTCTTGGTGAAAGTGGTTTCGGCAAACCACCTTCTTGCACAATTGTATCTTTGAAGGAACTATGCGACTGTGTTTTCGAGACTTGAGTCTTATCTAGAATTTTCATGGTGTTAACACCAGGAAATCGGGAGAGATAATTCTGATGTGTATATTGAACCAAAATGGTGCATATTCTCATGAATTGTTGAATTGTTAGCCTGATAAGTTTTGATGGCTACATGTTTTGCAAAATTAACAACATCTCGATCAGATCAGACCAGTGCAGAGTCCATAGGAATGGAAGAAGTACAGGGGAATTATAGTCAGCAAGATGAGAGCAGAGGGGTGGATGTCCATTTGGGCATGGAAGGAACGAACTCCAACAAACATGGAGAAGAAAGGAATGAAGATATGAATATGGCTGAGACCATTAAGAAATTGCAGAAGGATGTCCAAAGCCATAAAGCTAATAATTAAAGGCTTATGAAAGCCAAAGAGCAGCAGGATGACTTCAACATGAAGTTATTAGAGGGTTTGAACATAATAGAAAATAAATTGGTTAAGAAGAGTGGCTCAAGTAAATCTGGGAGTCACAAACCTTCAGAGGAGAAAAGAAAAGCAAAAAGTGCTAGTAGACATCATGATCATTCCCAAAGGAATTCCAATAAGAGAACATGCAACAACTCGAGTCTATCCTCTGTTAGAATGTATAAGAGATTTGGGGTGGATGAGTTGAGAGGAGAAATGAACAAAATCAAACCTCCTACATTTTATGGTGAGCAAAAGAAGGATGAAGATGCATAAACATGGTTACTAGGCATGAGAAAGTATTTTCAATTGCATAATTATTCTTCTCATGCAGAAGGTAGAATCACTATCTATCAACTCAAAGGAAAGGCCTCCATGTGGTGGGATCAACTTGTGCAGGTGCAACACATTGTAGAG